>JAJOOR010085708.1:0-21538 GCA_036250505.1 Solanum acaule | reverse complement strand
TGAAGAGCATGGTTTCACCATCAATCACTGCCTTAGAGAGGCAAATCAACCTGCGGACAAACTTGCTTCAATTAGCCTCTCAACTGATGTTAACCAAGCCTTCAACTCTTATGCTAATCTTCCTAGTCTTGTTAAGGGCCTTGTAAATTTGGATAGAATGAATTTGCCCACCTTCAGATAAAAAAGAACAAAGGATGCCAACCTTATTTTTGAACCTCCTTAGATTAGTAGCCAGTGACTTCCACTGGCCTTTGTATAGGCTTATTTTTTGCTAAGTGCTCCTTAAGCACCAAAGGTACAAGTTTGGTATGCCAAACTTCAAAGTGTGTATCCTTATCTCATCAATGAAAGGCCAGCTTTTGTTTAAAAAAAAAAAAAAAAAAGCTCATCCACAACTATTTGAACACATCGTTAATCGAAAACAATCCCATAAAAAGTAGGGTCCTCGGACCTCATTTATGAAATTTTATTGAGTATCATGTTGTTGTAGTTGTCACGTTGAATAAGTAGGGGTGAACTAAAACCAAAAGGCTAAATGATTTCGCAAGTTCAGTGTGAAGAGATTGTTCGTACATAGAAAAATTAGCTACAAATAAGGGTAGAATTTGTTATTGTGATTAATTTTAAGTACCAATATTAACCTAGGCGTGTCACATCGTCCTCTGGTTGTTATGAATTACACAAAAATAATTGTATAATGGATATTATTGTTATAACATTGTCTTTAATCAACTGCTCTGAAATTCCTGTTATTTACGTACTACAAATGAACAAAAATAATGATTCAAAATATTTTCAAATCTTTTGAAAAAATTGTAAGGCGAACCAATAATGATTGTGGTTGGACTCCTCTATTAATCATCAATCTCGATTATTAATATTATGATGGTCAGACATAGTCAAAACTCTTTCATAAGCAGTGGCTTGAAACTGATTTCCCGTAGTCACCCATTATAATTGGAGCTGAGATGATTCATACTATCTTGGTTAGGTCAAATATATGTAATAATAATATCTTCATATAAATAATGATCTAACCAATTTGACAACACTGTATCATATATGACATAACTACGTATATATGAAGCTGAGTATCAATGAACTTTAGAATATTTTGTTTAGTGGAATTGTTACAAAGAAAATGAAAAAAAAAAAAAGTTTGATGTGGTATGTACAGTCACCCTTTTTATCAGACTTTGAATAAATTTATATTCTAACAGCAAAATGAGCTTTTTGCTTTAAAAAAGAAAAAAAAAGATAGTAGGTGGGAGCTTTTTACTATATGAAAATATATAGCATCAATAATTGCAATTTAATTAGACACAAAATATATAAATATAGTTTTTTTTTAATTTGTGATATTAAAGATATTATGAGATTTTTTAAAAGATATTAAGATTAAAATAAAATGGTAAAAAGTAAATTATTATTAAATATAAAATGTGTTTATTATTATTTTGAAATGCGCCAATAAATAATAATACTATCACGTAAAATGAAACAAAGTGAGTGATATAATGAATAGAGAATGAATTGAACCAAAAATAATATGAACGGAATTACCATTTTTGTTATAGGTTAGGACCTTATTATCCATACTATATAGTATATATATGTATAATTTATTCAATAATCTATTTTTTCTAAAATTAAAACTTATAAACTTAAAATTCTAGCTCGGACTTAGAATAGATAGATAGGAAGCTATAGAATAACAAATGCCATAAAAGTTTCAACAAAATCAATGATTAAATAACAGAGTATTTTCCGTTAGAAAAGTCATTCCAGCATAAGCATGTGAGTTCATTTATAGTATTATCTTTTTTCTTGGTAAGATAATTCAATTATAATATACCAATTTGGTACTATTATATAACAACCTTATAATAACTAATTTACTGTATTTTGAAAACCTTATATTCTGTCAGTTTCTCCCAATCTTGCCTTAAAAGCAAAAAAATTGATGGACTACTTTTTAAACTATAAAAACCCATCAAAAAATTCAGAATCTTGATATACCAAATTAAACATGGCAAGAAAAAACTTTATTTTACTTTGTAATATACTGTTAATTACTAGTTTCTTGACATTTTTGTTTTTGGTAACAGAAGGGGCACCTCAGAGTGCATTGGTAACTCAAATCCCTGGCTTCAATGGCACTTTTCACTCAAAACATTATGCTGGGTTTGTATTCTTTTTGTGTTTTTTGATAAAAAGATCTCAACTTTATCTTTATTTTTGTACTTTTCTGAATGTTTCTTGAAAATGGGTTTTCAGGTATGTTAACATAGATGAAAGTCATGGAAAGAATTTGTATTACTATTTTGTTGAATCTGAAAGAAATCCATCAAAGGATCCAGTTGTTCTTTGGCTTAATGGTGGACCTGGCTGTTCAAGCTTTGATGGCTTTGTCTATGAGCACGGTAACAACCCCTTTGTCGCAAAATTACATTAGAATTTTTTTTATCTACATATAGTAGATGAAGTCTGAAGATCCCCTTTTGTTTTTACTGTTGTTGCAAACATAGAGTGAGGGACTAATAGCACGTTTGGTTAATCTTTAGGATAAAGAATCTTTACATTATCAGTGTATTTTCACATGTTGTAGTTGATAACCTCTCTTATTCTTCATGTTAGTAGTCTCGCTTTTTATGGAAGCAACCACTAATGCTTGCATTAGAGTACAAACCCTGCTAAAGTGGGATGTTTCGTGCACCGGATTGCCCTTTTTTATTGTCATTTGATAGTTATTAACTCATACTTGTAGTTATTTTTAAGTGATCTGCTAGTGTGAAAATGCTTTTTTTGACACATTCAATGTATAAAAGTTGAAAACTTTTTAATATTTTACATAGATAATAGGTCAACCAAAACTGTGTTTTTGACAGTCTCTTTCTTCCTTGACAGATTTGAAAATTCTTTTAACCAGCTCAAGTAAAAGATGTTAGTTGGAAATGTAGTCCATAGAGATGCAGTTGCTATTCTTATTCATCATAAACAAAGGATTTCTTTTACATATCTTTTTGTTGTTTTTTTATAGTAAGAAAGGGTATTTCTTTACATTGCAGGACCTTTTAATTTTGAGTTGGGAAAGCCAAGTACTAGCCTGCCTTCTCTGCATAACAATCCATACAGTTGGTCCAAGGTTATTATTGTGTTAATTCTACTTTATCATATGCTTGCATTTCATTAGCCACTCATTATGATTTGATTCTTCCAGGTTTCCAGTGTAATATATCTGGATTCTCCTGTTGGTGTTGGATTATCTTACTCGAAAAATAAATCTGACTATGTGACAGGAGATTTAAAGACTGCATCTGATACCCATTCGTTTCTCCTCAAGGTAATATTACATAAACTTGGGTTGATAGTTAAATTTACTAGTTTTATGCTAACTATGTCCTAACTCATTTGTTGTTCTACTAAATGATGCACTTTCTAGTGGTTTGAGATCTACCCGGAGTACCTCACGAACCCATTTTACATATCTGGAGAGTCTTATGCAGGAATATATGTGCCAACTTTGTCTTACGAAGTAGTAAAAGGTAATGTGGATCTTAAATGAACATGTATTGGTTGATGTGGTGGGCTAAACAAACTAACTTTCTTCTGCTTATGTCTTTTAGGTATTGATGCTGGAGTAACGCCCGCTATCAACTTTAAGGTATATATTATTTCAAGATTTTCACGTGTTAACTAGTTGTCTGGGATGTAAACTCTTAACTCTTAACGTTCTATTGCACACAGGGTTACATGGTGGGAAATGGCGTGACAGATGAGATAATAGACGCTAATGCTCTTGTTCCATTTCAACATGGTATGGGCCTCATTTCAGATGACTTATACGAGGTAATTACTTCTTCTTGTTTGATTTTTTAGTGCTTGAATCATTTGACTTCTGAACTGTTTTAGATTTCTGGAAGTCATAGCTGGCAAAAGATGATGTTTGAAGCCTCTAATGCTTTTAATTAGGACATGTTCCAAATTATTGTAGCATAACACATTGGAGCCTTACTAGCTTCTGGTATATATGAGAAGGTTTGTCAAACATAGATGAAATTGCCAGAAGATAGTGATCAGTTTTAATCCACCAAAAAAGATGTTACAAAACAAATGTCAAGCTATGTGTATACATCTACCACTCCAATATATCAGCAAAAACATAATCATTGCCTCGTTGTCTATTAGCAACTGGTTTCTGATTATTCTTGTTCATGCTCAGGAAGCTACTGTTGCATGCCATGGAAATTTCTATGAACCAGCGGGTAGTAATTGTTCAGACAAGCTTAATAGAATTGATCAGGTAAGGTGTTATTCTGTCATACTTGACACATTTCGTCGAGACAGCAATTCGTTGCACTGCTTTACTGACCCAAATTTACCTTTTCGCCTATTGCAGGTAGTTAATGATCTAAACATCTATGACATTCTAGAACCGTGTTACCACAGCAAAGAACCTAGTGTAATTACCACTGGTAACTCAAGATTGCCCATGAGCTTTCGTAAACTAGGTGAGACAGAAAGGCCTCTTCCTGTCAGAAAAAGAATGTTTGGCCGTGCATGGCCTTTTAAAGCTCCAGTAAGAGCGGGACATGTCCCAACTTGGCCGGAAATTCTCAATGGTTTAGATGTCCCTTGTACTGTAAGTCACTCTTGATTTTGTGTTTCCTTTTGTTTGTTCTCTAATAATGGTTCTCTATTGAATTCCCAACTTAACTAATTTTATATCAAAACATGTCAATTACTCTAGCTATGCATCCTGTTTATCTTTTAAGCATTCTTATGCACTTATTCTATTGTCCAACTGTTGTAAATTTTAAGTTCTTTCAAGCTTATTTTGTTCCTTCTTTGAGGAATTCATTTCTTGCTTTTGAAGCTTCGCAAGGACTTTCCTATTTTGGAACCCTCACTTATCCTTTCTTGACCTCTTTAATGGAGTGAATTTCCTTATCTCTGACTATTTTAGCATCATGGCGGTTTAATCTTCAACAGACACATAATCTGAAATGAAATATGCAGGATGATCGTGTTGCTACTGCGTGGCTAAACAATGAAGATGTTCGTAAAGCAATTCATGCTGAACAAGTAAGATACAATTTTCTCGTCTTGTACTAGCTTTAAAGATGATGATTTACCTTTACTGCAAAAACCAAAACAAAAAAATAAAGTTGGTGATTTATAGTTCAATCCTATGATCCAACAGACAACGGTGATAGGTCCCTGGGAGCTATGCACAGCCAAAATAGGTCTAAGTCATGATTCTGGAAGCATGATTCCGTATCACAAAAACCTCACAGCTCGGGGATATCGGGCACTCATATACAGGTTCAATAGATTACTAAGTCTCTAACTGCTCTCTATGCATTTTTTTTCTTTCTTTTGAATTACTCATGTAATATTATGTAAAACACCTACAGAGAGAAAACTGGTTGTCCTGTGCATTTCATGTATATTCTGTTGTCTAAATGCCTAAAGCACATACTTATTGGGATTATAAAACTACTTGGTTTCTCGAATATGATAGCCCCCCATGTTAAGTACACACTACTCATGAAATAAAAACAATGGTTGAAGTTTTGCAACTATCTCTTACCAGATAGCAGGTCGATGTTACATACTGTGGAGACATGAAAACAAAGATACAAATCTGACCTCATCTATGGTTTCTCATGCTCCAATTTAAATGCTGTGTGTAAATGTAAAGACTTGTCAATGATTACCATGGTACACTAGTCCTCAAAAAAAAGACAATTGTCTACATATGTGCTACTAGTAGATCTGTAGCAGCAGTTACTCCTATGTCCCATCTTATATGACACTCTTTCCATTTTGGTGACGTCTTAAAATGTTTGACATGATTTTCTATATACTGCTTTGAATTTTGATGGGATGTTTTCCCTATCAAACTAACTTTCAACCATTACTATAACATGTTCTTCCACTATTCTCATGTAGTAGGCTGCCTAAGGTAATTGTTGTTAGTGAGCATGTACCTGATCACACACAAATTATCCGAGATTTTTTTTTATGCTATAACCAGAACAATTATGTTCATCTTTTTGTTTCTTGCAGTGGGGATCACGATATGTGTGTACCATTCACTGGTTCAGAAAAATGGACAAGATCACTTGGATATCCAATCGTGGACAAATGGAGGCCTTGGTATGTGAATGAACAAGTTGCAGGGTATGTTCGGGTTTTCACCTTCTAAACCTTCTTCATGTTTAACTTTTCTAATGTGTTGCAATTCTGTAAAATCCATTTTAAATGCTTAAATATTTTCTGCAGTTACATACAAGGTTATGACAACAACCTCATTTTTATAACTATTAAGGTATGTTCATATCAAGAAAAAAATTCATTTTTCTATTTTTTTCCTCTTTGATTCTATCAATTGATTTCCGATATCTTCAGGGAGCTGGACACACCGTGCCAGAGTACAAACCACGAGAGGCGTTGGCGTTCTATTCCAGGTGGCTAGAGGGCAAGAACATATGAAGAATGAAGACTAAATTAGTAGACATTAAGTCCAATTATTTCAGAGATTCAAAAGAGATTTTTTCTTTTTCCTTGTGAGTACTCTTAACAGGAGAATTTCATAAAAGAGAAAACAAGGGAGAAGAATATTGGATTTTTACCATGTATTTGAATATATATATTTGTCCAATAAGAAATGATAATTTCTCTGTTTATCCAATTTATCTTCTGACTGTTAAAGCATGTTCATATCAATTTCTACGTGTTAAAGAAATATATTAATTTTAAATTTGAATCCGGTAACTCAAATGATCAATAGATTCGGTTGTATCTCACGTACGTAAACTTCAAATCATAAATTTGACTAAAACTGTTAAGTTTATATATTGAATGACTATTTTAGACCTGCTCTTAAATATAAGAGACTTTTTTTTTGTAATTTTATCAGTCAAACATTACAAAGATCTAAGATCATAAGTTGATAAAATACAAACTTATCAGATATTAAAGAACATTAAACTATATAAGTATTAGATAATAGCCAATTTCCTCTAAAATTTGACTTTTTACTGTATATTGAAAACTAGAGTAAATTAATCTTGACTTAAAAGCAAAAATTGATTGAGTAGTTATTATAATGATGTTTCACTTCATTTTCTGAAACTATAAAAACCCCATCAAAGAATTCTTCTCTTAAGAATCTTGATACACCAAACATGGCAATAGAAATCAATTTTTTACAGTGTTATATAGTTTTAACATTCTTGGTATTTTTGTTTTTGTTAACAGAAGGGGCACCTCAGAGTGCACTGGTAACTCAACTCCCTGGCTTCACTGGCAAATTTCAGTCAAAACATTATGCTGGGTTTGTATTTTTTATTTTTCTGTGTTTTTTTGATAAAAAGATATAAACTTTATCTTGATTTTTGTACCTTTTTTTTTAATATATCTTGAAATGGGTTTTCAGGTATGTTAATATAGATGAAAGTCATGGCAAGAATATGTATTACTACTTTGTTGAATCTGAAAAAAACCCATCCAAGGATCCAGTTGTTCTTTGGCTTAATGGTGGACCTGGCTGTTCAAGCTTTGATGGCTTTGTCTATGAGCATGGTAACAACTCTGATTCTACTTACGCGTTGGGCTGAATTTGGGCGGATTAATGTTAACAGTTCATGTAACAGCTCATTCTTTTGTTCTATACATTGCAGGACCTTTCAATTTTGAGTTGGGAAAGACAAATGGTAGCTTGCCTATTCTGCATAACAATCCATACAGTTGGTCTAAGGTTATTATTTGTGTTAATTGTACTTTTAGCATATACTTACATTTCATTAGCCACTCATTATGATTTGATTCTTCCAGGTTTCCAATATAATATATCTGGACTCTCCTGTTGGTGTTGGACTATCTTACTCTAAAAATAAATCCGACTATGAGACAGGAGATTTAAAGACTGCATCAGATACCCATTCGTTTCTCCTCAAGGTAAAACTATATAAATTTACTAGTTTTACGCTAGTTATGTCCTGACTCATTTGTTGTTCTGCTAAATGATGCTTTTGATAGTGGTTTGAGATCTACCCGGAGTTCCTCATGAATCCATTTTACATAACTGGAGAGTCTTATGCTGGAATATATGTGCCAACTCTGGCTTCTGAAGTAGCAAAAGGTAATCTGGATCTTAAATGAACATGTATTGGTTGGTGCTAGGCAGGGGATAAACAAACTAACCTTCTGCGGCTTATGTTTTATAGGTATTGATGCTGGAGTAAAGCCTGCAATCAACTTCAAGGTATATACGTTTCAAGATTTTCACGCGTTAACCAGTTGTCTGGGCTGTAAACTGATCTTTATGTTCTATTGCACAGGGTTACATGGTGGGAAATGGCGTGACAGATGAGAAAATAGACGGTAATGCTCTTGTTCCATTTCAACATGGTATGGGCCTCATTTCAGATAAATTATTCGAGGTATTTGGTTCTTCTTGTGCTTGAATCATTTGACTTCTGAACTTTTTTAGAATTCAAAAATCCACAAATAAAGATGTTACTAAATAAGCTATGTTTATACATTTACCACTCCAATATAATAGCAACTGGTCCCTGATTATTCCTTTTCATTCTCAGGAAGTCACTGTCGCGTGCCATGGAAATTTCTATGAACCAGGGAGTCAGAATTGTAAAGACAAGCTTAATGAAATTGATCAGGTTAGGTGTTATTCTGTGATACTTGATTCATTTTGTGGCGACATGAACAATAAGCAATTCATTGTTCTGGTTTATTGGTCCAAATGCACCTTTTTCGCCTATTGCAGGAAGTTAATGATCTAAACGTGTATGACGTTCTAGAACCATGTTACCACAACACCGAACCTAGTGCAATCACCAATGATAACTCAAGATTGCCAATGAGCTTTCATAAACTAGGTGAGACAGAAAGGCCTCTTCCTATCAGAAAGAGAATGTTTGGCCGTGCTTGGCCTTTTAAAGCTCCAGTAAGAGACGGACTTGTCCCAACTTGGCCGGAGCTTCTCAATGAGTTAACCGTCCCTTGCACTGTAAGTCACTCGCTCTTCATTTTTTGTTTGTTCTCTTTAACAGACACATAATCTGAAATGAAATATGCAGGACGATCGTGTTTCTAGTGTGTGGCTAAACAATGAAGATGTTCGTAAAGCAATTCATGCTGAACAAGTAAGATATAATTTTCTCATCTTGTACTAACTTTAAGATATAAGTGCAAAAACCAAAACAAAAAAATAAAGTTGGTGATTTATGGTTCAATCCTATGGTCCAACAGACAACGGTTATAGGTCCCTGGGAGCTATGCACGGACAGCATAACTTTCAGTCACGATGCTGGAAGCATGATTCCGTATCACAAAAACCTCACAGCTCATGGATATCGAGCACTCATATACAGGTCCACTAGATTACTGAGTCTCTTATTGTTCATTTTTCCATCCTCCTGTATTACTCGTGTAAAACACGAATAGACATTGACTAAGACACTTATTTGTTTGTTGCAGTGGGGATCACGATATGTGTGTACCATACACTGGTTCAGAAAAATGGACAAGTTCACTTGGATATCCGATCGTGGATAAATGGATGCCTTGGTATGTGAACGAACAAGTTGCAGGGTATGTTCGCGTTTTCACCTTCTAAATCCTCTTCATGTTTTTTAACTTCTATAATGTGTTGCAATTCATTTTAAATGCTTCAATCTTTTCTGCAGTTACACACAAGGTTATGCAAACAACCTCAGTTTTCTGACTATTAAGGTATGTTCATATCAAAGAGATATTTTTCATATTATATATTTTTTTCCTTTGATTTAATTGATTGATTTACGAAATCTTCAGGGATCTGGACACACCGTGCCTGAGTACAAACCACAAGAGGCGTTGGCGTTCTACGCCCGATGGCTAGAGGGCAAGAAGATATGAAAAATGAAGACTAAATTAGTAGACATTGTTAAGTCCAATTATTTCAGAGATTTTTATTTCTCCCTTAACAGGAGAAAAGAAGGGAGAATGATATTGGATTTTTACCATGTAATATTCCAGTCTGCAATAAGAAATTAAAACATTTGATTTGTCCAATTGCATGATACCTTTTTACACTATTATGCTGCTTTGATAGTCACGTACTTTTTTGACCCGAGGATCTATCGAAAACAATATTTCTATCCCACAAAGGTAGAAATAAGATTTACATATATTCTACCCTCTTCAGACCCCACTTAAGGGATTACCCTGGGTATGATATTGTTGTTATCTTGTTGATTTAAGTAGGTGTGAAATAAAACCAAAAAGCTAAATGATTTTACCAATTACAAACAAAGCTTAAAATGCGATCTCTGCGACCTAATTTAATTAGACACAAAAAAAGGGTTTTTTTTATATTGGTATGTCATATTCCATGAGATTTTTGTGGCCGGAGAAGTACTATTTTGTATCTTCGAATATATTTTTTGTTAATTTATGATAAATTTGAAGGATCAAAATTATTAATTTGAAGTAATTATTTTGAACCTTTTCTCAAATATAAGAGACCATTTTTGTTAATTTGCGACAAATTTAAAGGATCAAAGCAAATCTCTCAAAGTTTATTTTTAATATTAGTATTTCTATCGAAATTCAGACGTATATATCGACTCGAGATATATTTAAGCCACATAGTGTGGTTAATTAAGTAATGTAACTAAAATGCATAATTGAAGTACCATAAACTTGTTTTCAAATGTAAGAGACTTTCACTTAGTCATTTTCCCAGTTAAACATTACAAAATCTAAGTACACAAGTTGATAAAATACCCCTCAAACATAAGAGACCTTTTTAGGCAATTTCTCAATCAAGCATTACAAAAATCTAAATCATAAGTTCATAATTGACTTTTTACTAGAACTGTCAATGGGCTAAAAGTATATTTAATTTGTATTAAAAAAAGTATAAATTTTTAGGTTGTAACTGTTCTTTAGTTTCCAAATTTGTTATTTCAATCTTTTCGTATTTATTTATTTGTGAAAAAAGATTACTATTTTAATATTTTTTGTTAGATTTTTATTTAGAATTATTGAAACAACGTCACTATTTGCCACATTTGTTATGCAAATCTTCTCATTTTTTGATGTTAGATTATAATTTGAAGCACCACTAATCATATGTATAATGAATGTTATAATAGTAATTATTATGTATTTTTTTCATATAATTTTGTTAGACATATTAAAAATTGAGAATTTTTCAGAAATAACAAAGATAATAGATATAATAAGGCTCTATATTTATAGTTTCAGTAATTGTGCTCTATAGATATGATTCTGTTTACTGTGGAGATTGCGGTTTGTATATTTAGCTTGTCCGTTTGTATATTTCACTTGGAAATATACAAACAGGATAAGTATATACAAACGGGGATTGCATTTTGTATACTTCACTTGCCCGTGTGTATGTTTTGCTTTCGAATATACAAACATGGTAAATATATACAAATTATGTATTTATACATTTAGAAAATTTTCAGAATTTCGTTTGTATATTTCGCTTGCCAATATACAAACATGGTAATTTATAATGATTTTTCTTAAATTGTATACAAATAGCTAGTGTAAGCATATACAAATTCTGAATTTATACCATCAGAAACTGAATTATACAAATTCTGGATTTATACAATTAGGGATCGAATTAGACAAATTCTGGATTTATACAATTAGAAACCGAATAGCAAAATTTCGCGAAAGTGTGGCCACGGATTAAAAGTAATTGAAACTATAGCTATATTACATAATAATCTAAATGTTTGTCATTTCACATAATTTTCCATTAAAAGAATTTAATATATTGGCAGAATTTTAAGGTTAAATTTTGATTGGAAAAAAAATCGTAAAAAAATGAAGAGGGGCTAACCCGCTCCAACCCATGGCCTTTTTTAGGATTGGCTGGGGTTCGCCACTTCAAGGCCCGTCAGCCTGTCTTAACCCATCAAATTTCTTGGCCCGTGAAACTTAGACGGGATGGGGCTAGGCTGACCTTTTTTGACAAATCTATTCTTTATTAGGAAAAAAAATAAAGGACAAATTATAGAAATACACACCTTTTGTTTCACTTATTTCCATTATCTCTTATTACTTTTAAAAATCTCCAAAATCCCTTATTTCTTTAATGTATTCGAGATGCATATTAATGTATCCGAGCCAGTATTTAATGTATTCGAGCTACATATTATGTATCCGAGCCAATATTTAATGTATTTGAGCTACATATTATGTATCTGAGCTACATATTAATGTATTCGAGCTTCAATTATTGTATCCGGATTTTTTTAAGTTTTAAGAGATTAATGTAATTAGAAACTTATTAGGGATAGATTGTAATTTCATATTAAAACTATGAGATTTATGTAATTACCCAAAAATAAATAAATGACATATTTATATTTGGAAGACTAAAATAGATTACATTAATCTTGGTCAAAAGCAAAAATTGATGGAAAAGTTATTATAATGATATCACATTTCATTTTCTCAAACTATAAAACCCCATCATTTGTGTTGTTTTAGGGAAAATATAAAAGAACTCTGAATTTTAATCCACCAAAATGGCAAGAAAAAACATTTTTTTACAGTATAATATAGTCTTAACATTCTTGGCATTTTTGTTTTTGGTAACAGAAGGGGCACCTCAGAGTGCACTGGTAACTCAACTCCCTGGATTCAATGGCACTTTTAACTCAAAACATTATGCTGGGTTTGTATTCTTTTTGTGTTTTTTGATAAAAAGATGTAAACTTTATCTTGATTTTTGTATTTTTCTGAATGTTTCTTGAAATGGGTTTTCAGGTATGTTAATATAGATGAAAGTCATGGCAAGAATTTGTATTACTACTTTATTGAATCTGAACGAAATCCATCAAAGGATCCAGTTGTTCTTTGGCTTAATGGTGGACCTGGCTGTTCAAGCTTTGATGGCTTTGTCTATGAGCATGGTAACAACTCTACTTCTACTTATGTGTTGAGCTGAATTTGGGCGGATTAAAATATTTTGACTAGATTTTTTATAGATTATCAGGGCTAGATATTAGTCTAAACTTTGATGGATTGAACTAATAAATGAACGGGGTAGTAATCAACCTAAACTTGAACGGGTTGGGCAGATTAAAATTTCATAGGCTAATTTTGACACTTGTGTATACTCCACCCTCTCCAGATTTCGACTTGTGAAATTTATGTTGTTCTTGTTGTTTGTTGTTGTATACAAGGAGCCGGCTTTTGGCTCCCACTTTTTATCAATAAATTTGTATATTTTTCTTATATTTAAATATTTTTTTAAAAGATTTTTTTTTTACAATAAAAGGAAAGAAATTTTGTTAGATAACGAATTGATCTAGAAAAAGGGACCCAAAATCTGTTAACGTGTGTGTACAACTTACGGAATGAATCTCACAAGTAGTATTACTATTGTTCTCTCATCAAAATCAGTATGATATATTATTATTTGTAGTTAATTTCTATTAATAAAATTTTACTTATGAAAAGATATGCATATTGATGTTGTCGTAGATCAATTAAGGTCTAATTTATATATTTTTTAAAATAAAGAATTGAACCAACATAATAGTCTTAAACTTGAATTATCATTCTGATGGTTAAGACTCATTTTCTGAATAGATGATAATATTTTAATTGAAATATTCAATCAGATAAAGGACTTGATTTTTTTACAAATGTCTATAATTTTTAAAGAATAATGTTAACAATTCATGTAACAGTTGATTCTTGTGTTGTATACATTGCAGGACCTTTTAATTTTGAGGCGGGAAAGACAAATGATAGCCTGCCTATTCTGCATAACAATCCATACAGTTGGTCTAAGGTTATTATTTGTGTTAATTCTACTTTTATCATATGCTTACACTTCATTAGCCACTCATTATTATTTGATTCTTCCAGGTTTCCAATATAATATATCTGGATGCTCCTGTTGGTGTTGGATTATCTTACTCGAACGATAAAGCTGACTATGACACAGGGGACTTAAAGACTGCATCCGATACCCATTCGTTTCTCCTCAAGGTAACATTACTAGTTTTATGCTAGCTATGTCCTAGCTCGTTTATGGTTTCTACTAACTGATGCTCTTGCTAGTGGTTTGAGATTTACCCAGAGTTCCTCACGAACCAATTTTACATATCTGGAGAGTCTTATGCTGGAATATACGTGCCAACTCTGGCTTCTGAAATAGCAAAAGGTAATCTGGATCGTAAATGAACATGTATTGATAGGTGGTGTTCAGGGGATTAAGAAACTAACCTTCTTCTGCTTATGTTTTTTAGGTATTGATGCTGGAGTAAAGCCCGCCATCAACTTTAAGGTCAGGGCTGATTTTATTCAATATACTTAAGACATTTACTTAACAGTTGGCTTTAGGCCACTGATTACATTGAACCGTCCATGTTTAAGGTATATACACTTCAAGATTTTAACTAGTTGTCTGGGCTGTAAACTCTTTATGTTCTATTGCATAGGGTTACATGGTGGGAAATGGCGTGACAGATGATATAATAGACACTAATGCTTTTGTTCCATTTCAACATGGTATGGGCCTCATTTCAGATAAAATATTCGAGGTATTTACTTCTTCTTGTTAGTGCTTGAATCATTCGACTTCTGAACTAATTTTAGAATTCTAGTCTGTCAAAATATGTTACGAAGCAAATGTTAATGTATGTTTATACATTTACCACTTCAATATATTAGGAGCTGGTCTCTTATTATTCTTTTTCATGCTCAGGAAGCAAATGCTGCATGCCAAGGAAACTTCTACAATGAAACGAGTCAGCATTGTAAAGACATGATAGGTAAAATTAATCGGGTAAGGTGTTATTTTGTCATGTTTGATTCAAACAATCTATTGTTCTGGTTTATCGATCCACATTCACCTTTTCTGCCTATTGCAGAATGTTGACGATCTAAACACGTATGACATTCTAGAACCATGTTACCACAACACTGTACCTGATGTAACCACTGATAACTCAAGATTACCAATGAGCTTTCGTAAACTAGGTGAGACAAAAAGGCCTTTTCCTGTCAGAAAAAGAATGTTTGGCCGTGCTTGGCCTTATAATGCTCCAGTAAGAGAGGGACTTGTCCCATCTTGGCCGGAGATTCTCAAACATACAAACTACGTCCCTTGCATTGTAAGTCAATCTTGATTCATTCTTTCCTTTTGTTTATTCTCTTTAAGAGACGCATAATCTGAAATGAAATATGCAGAGTGATCGTATTGCTACTGTGTGGCTAAACAATGAAGATGTTCGTAAAGCAATTCATGCTGAACCAGTAAGATACAATTTACTCATCTTGTACTGACTTTAAACATGATGATTTACCTTTACTCAAAAAAAAGAATATAATTGGTGATCGATTTATGGTTATACAATACAACAGATAACTGTGATAGGTCGCTGGCGGCTTTGCTCAAACAAACTAATCTTCACTCATGATACTAGAAGCATGATTCCATATCACAAAAACCTCACAGCTCGGGGATATAGGGCACTCATATACAGGTCCAATAGATTACTGAGTCTCTTAACATGCATTCTTCTGTATTACTCGTGGTATTATTATGTAAAACACGAATAGACATTGACTAAGACACATATTTGTGTGTTGCAGTGGGGATCACGATATGTGTGTACCATACACTGGTTCAGAAAAATGGACAAGTTCACTTGGATATGCAATCGTGGATGAATGGAGGCCTTGGTATACGAAAGAAGAAATTCAAGGGTATGTTCGCGTTTTCACCTACTAAATCATGTTCATGTTTAACTTCTCTAATGTGATTCAATTCTGTAAAATTCATTCTAAATGCTTAAATCTTTTTTGCAGATACGTACAAGTTGCAGGGTATGTTCGCGTTTTCACCTTCTAAATCTTGTTCATGTCTAATGTGTTGCAATTCTGTAAAATTCATCTTAAATGCTTCAATCTTTTCTGCAGTTACATACAAGGTTATGCCAACAACCTCACTTTTCTGACTATTAAGGTATGTTTATATCATGAAATATTTTTTCGTTTTCTATTTTTTTTCCTTTTATTTAATTGATTGATTTCGGATATTTTCAGGGAGCTGGACACACCGTGCCTGAGTACAAACCACTAGAGGCGTTGGAGTTCTATGAACGTTGGCTAGAGGGCAAGAAGATATGATAATATGAAGAATGAAGACTTAATTAGTAGACATTAAGTTCAATTATTTATAAAAGATAGATTTTTCTTATTTTCTACAGGAAAATTTTATAAAAGAGAGGGGATATTGGAATTTTACAATGTATTTGAAGATATATATTCCTATCAGCAATAAAAATGATAATTTCTCTGTTAAAGCATGTTCATATCAATTTCTCTCCAATATTCATCTCCCACACTATATACATTGTAATTTTCGAGCCAGGGGTGCCAATTAACTTTTTTTTACCAAATTATTGGCGGTTGGGATGCATTTTTGTATGATTTTAGAAGTGTGATTCCGTATCACAAAAATCTCACAGCTCGGGATATCAAACAATCATATACAGGTTCATAATAGATTATTAAGTTTTTAAGGAATTACACTGGGTATGATATTATTGTTCTTGTGTTGATTAAGTAGGTGTAAACGAAAACCAAAAAGCTAAATGATTTCACAATTTTTACCAATAGCTGATTAAACATCATCAATAGTTAATATTTAATATACATTTATATTATTACATAATTATATAAAAAAAGATAATTAGAAATTCATTGATGTTGTATGTACAGTCACTCCTTTATTAGAATTGGAATAAATTTATAATCTAAACAGCAAATAAGCTTTTTGCTTTTATACACCATATATTTGTACTTGAGTTCTAACAGATATGTGGTGTATCTTAATTAATTGGTATGTTATGTAATAAAAAGATTAATTTAACAAGAAAATAAAAGAAAGATCCTGCATAAAAATTTTAAGAAGAAAACTTGTTTTTTTATAATTATGAACAAGATAATAATTAATATATTGCAAAGATTTGGGATTATAATCATTTTTAAAACAAATTATACAATATATTTATTATTTAAATCATGGTTAGAAATTTGTTTTGGGAAGTTAAATCTTAACCACTTAAATTAACTTATGTTATGCATCACTAATCCAAATAAAAACTTGAGGAAAATGGAAAGGAGTCAGATACAAAACTTATTCAGATATTCAATTATCCTAATTTGGGCTACTTTTCAGAGAATGTTGCATCTCAATGTATCTAACTTAAAATATGATACAAAATTCTTAATTAATGAAAATATCTGTAATAATTTGAAAATAAATATAGAATTAGTTAATATGATATAGATGTATTATTGTATTTCATAAATATAAGAGACTTCTACTTTGTCATTTTGTCAGTCCAACATCCCAAAAATCCAAATACATAAATAAATTGATGAATATTCCTTAAATGTACAAGACTTTATTTTTTTGTTATTTTCTCAGTCAAACTATTCAAAAATATAAATCATAAATTCATAATTAACTTTTTACTATATTAAGACTAAGTTAGATTGTATTAATCAAAATATTAATGGAATGGTTATTATAATGATGTCACACTTCATTTTCTCACACTATAAAAGCCCCATCATTTGTGTTCTTTTAGGGAAAACATCAAATAATTCTGAATTTTGATACACCAAACATGGCTAGAAAAAACATTATTTTAGAGTATACTATAGTGTTAACATTGTTGGCATTTTGTTTTTTGGTAACAGAAGGGGCACCTCAGGGTGCACCGGTAACTCAAATCCCTGGCTTCACTGGCAAATTGCTGTCAAAACATTATGCTGGGTATGTATTCTTTTTGTGTTTTTTGATAAAAAAGATGTAATAAACTTTATTTTGATTTTTGTACCTTTTTTTTTAATATTATTTGAAATGGGTTTTCAGGTATGTTAATTTAGATGAAAGCCATGGCAAGAATATGTATTACTACTTTATTGAATCTGAAAAAAACCCATCAAATGATCCAGTTGTTCTTTGGCTTAATGGTGGACCTGGCTGTTCAAGCTTTGATGGATTTGTCTATGAGCATGGTAACAACTTTAATTCTTAATTTTACTGGTTGAGTTGAATTTGAGCGGGTTAAAATATTTTGATCGTAGATGATAATACTCTAATCGATATACTCGATTAGACAAAAGACTTGATTTTTTTACAAATGTCTATATTTTGTAATGAATAGTGTAGCAGTTGAGTCTTGTGTTGTATACATTGCAGGACCTTTTAATTTTGAGTTGGGGAAGGCAAATGGTAGCTTGCCTATTCTGCATAACAATCCATACAGTTGGTCAAAGGTAATTATTTGTGTTAATTCTACTTTTATCATATGCTTACATTTCATTAGTCACTCATTATTATTTGATTCTTCCAGGTTTCCAATATAATATATCTGGATTCTCCTGTTGGTGTTGGATTATCTTACTCGAAAAATAAAGCTGACTATAATACAGGAGACTTAAAAACTGCAACCGAAACCCATGCGTTTCTCCTCAAGGTAACATTACTAGTTTTACGCTAGATCTGTCCTAGCTCGTTTATTTGTTTCTACTAACTGATGCTGTTGCTAGTGGTTTGCAATCTACCCGGAGTTCCTCAAGAACCCATTCTACATATCTGGAGAGTCTTATGCTGGAATATACGTGCCAACTCTGGCTTCTGAAGTAGTAAAAGGTAATCTCAAGTATTGGTTGGTGCTAGGCAGGGGATAAACAAACTAACCTTCTGCTTATGTTTTTTTAGGTATCGATGCTAAAGTAAATCCCGTCATCAACTTTAAGGTCAGGGATAACAACGTCCATGTTTAAGGTATATACATTTCAAGATTTTAACTAGTTGTCTGGGCTGAAACTCTTTATATATGTTCTATTGTACAGGGTTACATGGTGGGAAATGGCGTGACAGATGAGAAGATAGACGGTAATGCTATTGTTCCATTTCAACATGGTATGGGCCTCATTTCAGATAAATTATTCGAGGTATTTGCTTCTTCTTGTGCTTGAATCATTTGACTCTTGAACTTATTTAGAATTGTAGTCTGTCAAAAAATATGTTACGAAGCAAATGTTAATGTATGTTTATACATTTACCACTCCAATATATTAGCAACTGGTCTCTGATTATTCTTTTTCATGCTCAGGATGCAACTGCTGCATGCAAAGGAGACTTCTACATCTCAAGCAGTCAGAATTGTACATTATTACTATTAAAAATTAGTCAGGTAAGGTGTTACTCTGTGATGCTTGATTCATTTTGTCGTGACAACAATTCATTGTTCTGTATTGGTCCAAATTCATCTTTTCCGACTATTGCAGAAAGTTATGGGACTAAACATTTATGACATACTAGAACCGTGTTACCACACCCCTTATAGCACCAAAAACTCAAAATTGCCAATGAGCTTTCGTAAACTAGGTGAGACAGAAAGGCCTCTTCCTGTTAGAACCAGAATGTTTGGCCGTGCTTGGCCTTTTAATGCTCCAGTAAGAGAGGGACTTGTCCCATCTTGGCCAGAGCTTCTCGATCATAATAATGTCTTTTGCACTGTAAGTCACTCTTGATTTTTTCTTTCCTTTTGTTTATTCTCATTAAGAGACACATAATCTGAAATGAAATATGCAGGATGATACTGTTGCTACTGCGTGGCTAAACAATGAAGATGTTCGTAAAGCAATTCATGCTGAACCAGTAAGATACAATTTACTCATCTTGTAACTTTAAAGATGATGATTTACTTTTACCAATTGGTGATCGATTTATGGTTCAATCTTGTGGTACAACAGGCAACTGTGACAGGTCCTTGGGAGCTATGCAAACACTTAAACTTCACTCATGATGCTGGAAGCATGATTCCGTATCACAAAAACCTTACAACTCAGGGTTATCGGGCACTCATATACAGGTTCAATAGATTACTGAGTCTCTTAACATGCATTCTTCTGTATTACTCGTGGTATTTAAATCACATATAAAGAAGAAAACTGATCGTCTATATGTATTTCCTGTATATTCTATCGACTAAGACACATTTGTTTGTTGCAGTGGGGATCACGATATGTGTGTACCATACACTGGTTCAGAAAAATGGACAAGTTCACTTGGATATGCAATCGTGGATGAATGGAGGCCTTGGTATACGAAAGAAAAAATCCAAGGGTATGTTTGCGTTTTTCACCTACTAAATTATGTTCATGTTTAACTTCTCTAATGTGATCCAATTCTGTAAAATTCATACTAAATGCTTAAATCTTTTTTGCAGTTCCCAACAAGTTGCAGGGTATGTTCGCGTTTTCACCTTCTAAATCTTTTTCATGTCTAATGTGTTGCAATTCTGTAAAATTCTTCTTAAATCTTTTCTGCAGTTACACACAAGGTTATGCCAACAACCTCACTTTTCTGACTATTAAGGTATGTTTTTATCAAGAAATGTTTTTTTTTTTTTTTGTTTTCTATTTTTTCTTTGATTTAATTGATTGATTTTCGAAATCCTCAGGGATCTGGACACACCGTGCCAGAGTACAAACCACAAGAGTCGTTGTATTTCTACGACAGTTGGCTACAGGGCAAGAAAATTTGATTATATGAAGAATGATTTCAGAGATAAAAGATAGATTTTGCTTATTTCCTACATGAAAATTTTATAAAAGAGAAAAGAAAGGAGTGGGATATTTCATGATATATATTCTTGTCAGCAATAGAAATGATAATTTCACCTCTCATCAATTTCTCTCCAGTATTCATCTTATATACTAGTACTAGTAATATATAAAAGTAATCTATCTACATTGTGATTTTCGAGTCGAGGGGTGGGTGCCTATAAGCATTTTTTGGACCAAATTATTGACGACCGAAGTATTTTTAGATCAAACTTAAACGTTTTTTTACCCTTTTTTTCATTTCTATAAACGAGTTTGTTCTCTTGGTTTGATAAAGAAACAATTTCAACAGCTTTTACTCCACGTTCATGATTGCTTAGAAAATACTCTCGATGAGTGAACTAGAGAAAGTGGAATGATTTACAACTATATAAATAATTATAATTGATTTTTGAATTACAAATTTCAAACATCTTTGATTCTTTGAATTCGTATCTAATAAAATTATGCTATATGAATTAATCAAACGTGTCATATAAATTGAAACGGCTAGAAAAACAAAGTGATTTTTTCTGTATGTTGTAGCCTAGATGGACAGTGAGTTATAATTATCGCAAAAAGGGTCAAAATTGCCCCTGAACTATGAGAAATAGACCACTTATACCCTCCATTACATTTTGGGATCAAAAATACCCCCGCAGTTATCCCAGGAGACCACAAATACCCTCAAGAGTTAACACCCCAATTTTTTAGTGACGTGGCAAGCCACATGGGATTAATCCCTCCACCTAAGCATTGCCAACTAAGATTCACTACAAAAGAACTTGACTTTTAGTGGCGACAAAGTCGCCACAAAATCCCAAAATATTGCCAC
>JAJOOR010085705.1:0-21271 GCA_036250505.1 Solanum acaule | reverse complement strand
TCGACTAATGAACCACCATAGGATTGGAGGTTAGGTTTATGTCCCCCTCCTTGTATTTTGTTTGCTTTTATTTATGTTAAGGCCTGGGGGTGTCGCTAAGCCCCTGACCCATCCAAGGGTCGTTCAAATAAAAAAATAAAAAAAAAATAAAAAACTCTAGACCATAAACATTAGACCTTAAACCCTAAACCCAAAACCCTAAACCGTAAATACTAAACTTGGAACCCTAAACCCTAAACCCAAAACTGTAAACCCTAAACCATAAACTTAGAACCCTAAACACTAAGCCCTATGCCGTAAACCATAAATCTAAACCATTAAACCAAAACCCTAAACCTAAACTATAAACCATAAATTCTAAATTCTCAACCCTAAACAATAATCTTCGAACCTTAAACCCTATACCCCACATCCTAAACCCTAAACCCTAACCGCTACACCTAAAACCTTAGAACTTAAACCCTAAACACTAAACCCTCAACCCAAAACCCAAAACCCAAAACCCTAGACCCTAAACCCTAAACCCAAAACACTATACCCTAAACACTAAACCTAGAACCCTAGACCATAAACTTAAATACCTAAACCCTAAAGCCTAAACCCTAAGCCCTAAACCCTAAACCTAAATGGTTAATCCTAAACCCTAAACCCTTAAACCTATATTCTAAACTATCAACCCTATACCGTAAACCCTAGACCCTAAACCCTAAATCCTAAACTATAAACTTCCAACCCAACACCCTAAACCCTAAACTCTAAACCCTAAACCCTAACCTTAAACTATTAATCCTAAACCCTGAACCTAAACCCTAGACCCCAAATCTTATACTATAAACTCTAAACCCTAAACCTTATGCCCTAACCCTAGTCCCTAAACCCAACACACAAACCCTAGTCCCTAAACCCTAAACCCCTAACCCTAAACCCTAAACCCTAAATCCTAAACCCCAAACTTAGGACCCAAAATGGTAAACTGTAAACCATAAAATGTAAACCCTAATACCCTATACCCTAAACCCTAAACATTAAACCCTAAACCTCTTAACCATAAACCCTAAGCCCCAAACCATAAACCCTAAAACCTAAACTTTGCACCCTAAACTTCGCATCCTAAAGCCTAAACCCTAAACCCTAACCCTAAACAATTAATCATAAACCCTAAACCTTAACCCTAAACCTAAAATCTTAAACTCTAAACCATAAACCCAAAACCCAAAACCCTCAACCATAAACCCAAACCCTAACTTGATGTAATTCTTATAAGAAGAATCACAATAAATAAGGAAACAAAGACGGAAAGTAAAGATAAATAGATTGACACAAGAAAAGGAAATCATAAGAAACCCTAAATGTATATTAAACCTAAAGACCTCAGTCTATTAATCCACAATCAAGCACCGAATCTCTTACGATGACCTCAAGGGAATCGATATCCCAAGGAACCAACGTTTCTAACAAAAGGCAACAAAAGTTTACCAAGCTCTCATCACTCAAATATGAGTTTTCAGCTTTCAACATTCAAAATAATCTAAGTCTAAGATGAACCTAAACTAACTATTTATAGTTTCAGGAATAAAGGGTCCAAAAGTGACCCGATATGAGAAAAGGGCGAGCCAAGTCGGGAATGCCAAATGGGTTGGGCGATGCGCCGACCTGGTGTGCAAGCTTCTCTGTGTGGGCTTCAACTTATCCACGTTCCTGATCATTAAGTGAGCTTGTACCATTTCCTAAGCCCTTGGGTGATGCGCCAAGTGTCCCTGCTCGCCGAAATGGACTTTTTCTGCAATTTTCAAGGAATAAAGGTCCTTGATTGTCACTAACACAATCTCGAGAACCACCATATTTATGAATAACCCTTGCATCCTTTGAAGGTCATGATCTTGGCTTTTAGTAAATGGTCTTGATGTAATATGTTTTACATCATTCTCTCCATCTGAAAAAGAATTTGTCCTAAACCCTAAACCTAATTCCAAAACTTTAAACCCCAAACCCTAAACCCTAAACCTTGACTTCAAACCCTAAACACTTAACCCTAAACCCTAAACTTGGAACCCTAAACATTATACCCTAAACCCTAAACCCTAATCCCTCAACCCTAAACCCTAATCCCTAAACCCTAAACCCTAAACTCTAAACCTCTATATGCTGGAACTTATGGGAAAATAGATATTCAGTAAAGTATGGAGGCAAGATATCTAGCATCAGTACAGTTAAATACTTGATCATTAAAGACATGTTTCAGCTTCTCAGATCTGTATTTCCTTACATTCAATGGCCAATTAAGTGGCCATAAGTTGTTGACATGTTTGAACAGGGTAAGCATGAGGTTAGAGTCATCTCAGTAATTAATTGGGAAAACTCCCCATATTTCTCGATATAAACTTAACACTGATGGTAGTACTTTGCACAATCCGAGGAAGATTGGAGGGGGAGGGGGTATTTTAAGGGATTCTAATTGGGATATTGTTTATGCTTTTGCTATACCTTTGGGTGAAGGGACCAACAATCAGGCAGAAGTACGGGCCGCCAGCTATGAGCTCAACTGGTGCATCCAACATGGGTATAAAAAAATTATTTTAGAAGTGGATTCTGAATTGCTAACTAAATGGGTGCAGATTTCTGATCCTCCTTGGAGGATTTGCAAGTTTGTGCAGGAACTCCAAAGCTTATCTAATCAGTGTGAACTTTTCCAATGTGTTCATACTTACAGAGAGGCCAATAGTACATCAGATTTGTTGTCTAAACAAAGTCACTAACAAGATATCATTCAACATTATTACATTCCCAACAAATTACCAAAAGCAGTAAGAGGAAGTGATATTCTATAGAAAATGGGAATGCAAAGTTTCAGGAGGAAAAAACTAAGAAGGATTAAAATTCGTCCTTGATTTCTGCTTTCCCTTTCAACACACCTCCTTGAATATATATTTTTCCTTTCACCTTAACTATGCTTTGCTTAGTTTGGTTGTTTGCTTAGGAACGGGAGCTCCAAGTTGGTGTTAGTTAATGTGCAGTCCTCCAGAGACCAACATTATAGTAGGAAGTATTTGCAGATCTGGTGCTTAGTTGGTGTTAATCAATGTGTAGTCTAAGACATCTAATTTTCTAAGATCAAAATCTAGTGCAGCAAGAGGGAGTATTTGCAGATCTGGAGTCAGAAACTAGAGAGCATCTAACTATTACACTTCCTTCGAAATTTGATTCATGTGATATATTATTTTCCAATTATCTATATCTTTTGGTATAGTTGTTTGATTAGGCCTTGTTTCTTTTATTCTCTCCTTGTAAGGGAAGAGTCTACCTTATTTATGTATTATTAGTAATTGTGCATTAAGAGAGGAGTCCTCTCTAGGTGCTTAGTTTAATATTACATCTTGTTGTATAGGGTTGAGTCGACTAACCTAAGTAGGTAGGTCGACTCTTTACCCACCTTAGGATTGTAGGTAAGGTATATTTCCCCCTCCTTGTATATTTTTTGAATTCTATATATGATAAGGTCTGGGGGTGTTGCTCAGTCCTTGACCCACCTCAAGGGTCGTTCAAATAAATAAATAAATAAATAACTCTAAACCCTAAACTCTAAACCCTAAACCCTAAATCCTAAAAGCTAAAACCTAAACCATAAACCCTAAACTCTAAACGCTACACTCTAATCCCGAACCTCCTACTCTAAACCTTAAACCATAAACTATAAACTCTAAACCCTAAACCCTAAACCCTAAACCCTAAATACTAAACCCTAAACACTAAACCCTAAACCCTAATTCCAAAACTTTAAACCCTAAATCCTAAACGTAGACCTCAAACCCTAATCTCTAAACCCTGAACCCGAAACCCTAAACTCTAAACCCTAAACTTGGAACGCTAAACCTTTGACCCTAAACTCTAAACTTCAAACCCTATGCACTAAACCCAAAATCCTAAACCTTAAACCCTAACCCTAAACCATTTATCCTAAACCCTAAACCGTATTTCTAAACTCTAAACTATAAATCCTAAACCCTAAACCCTACATCCAAAGCCCTACACCCTAAACCTTAAACCCAAAACCCTAGACCCTAAACCTTAAACCCAAAATCGTAAACCCTTCAACGCTAAACTTCGAACGACAAACCCTAAACCCAAAATCGTAAACTCTAAACCATAAACTTAGAACCCTAAACCCTAAATAATAAACTCTAAGCCCTAAACGCTAATCCTAAACCATTCATCCTAAACCGTAAACCCTAAACCCAAAACTGTAAACCCTAAACCATAAACTTAGAACCTTAAACCCTAAATCATAAACTCTAAGGCCTAAACCCTAATCTTAAACTATTCATCCTAAACCCTAAACCGTAAATTCTAAACTCTCAACCCTAATGAATAAACTTCAAACCATAAACCCTAAATCCTAAACCCTAAACCTTAACCTTAAACCCTAAACCCTAACCCTAACCCTAAACATTAAACCATAACCCCTAAACCCTAAACTCTAAAACATAAACCCTAAATACTAAATACGAAAGCCTAAACCCTAAATCCTAAAACTTAAAACCTTAAACCTAAACCATAAACCCTAAACCCTAAATACTACACCCTAATCCCGAAATTCTTTAATCTAAACCTTAAACCCAAAACCCTAAAGCCTAAACATAAAACCCTAAATTCTAAACTCTAAACCCAAAATCTTAAATCCTAAACCTTAAACCCAAAATCCTATATCCTAAACACTAAACCCTAAACCCTAATCCCAAAAGTTTGAACCCTAGACCCTAAACCTAGACCTCAAACCCTAATTTGTAAACCCTAAACACTAAACACTAAATACTTAACCCTAAACCCTGAACTTGGAACTCTAAACTTGGAACTCTAAACCTTAAACCCCAAACCCTAAAACCTAAACCCTAAACTTAAAACCCAAAATCCTAAACCTTAAACCCTAACCCTAAACCATTAATCCTAAACCCTAAATCCTTTATCCTAAACTCTAAACCCTAAATCCTAAACCCAAATAATTAACCCTAAACCCTATACCCACAACCCTAGACCCTAAACCCTAAACCCTAAACCCTAAACCTTAAACCCAAAACCCAAGACCCTAAACCCTAAACCCAAAACCCTATACCCTAAACCCTAAACTAGGAACCCTAAACCCTAAACCCTAAACTATAAACTTAGAACCCTAAATCCTAAACCCCAAACCCTAAGCTCTAAGCCCTAAACCCTAAACCTAAACCATTAAACATAAACCCTAAACCTAAACTCTAAACCATAAATTCTAAACTCTCAACTCTAAACAATAAAATTCAAACCCTAAACCCTAACCCTAAATCCTAACCCCTACACCCAAAACCTTAGACCCTAAAACCTAACCCCTACACTCAATACCTTAGACCCTAAACCCTAAACCAAAAACCCAAAACCCAAAACCCTAGACCCTAACCACTAAACCTAAAACCCTCTACCCTAACCACTAATCTTGGAACCCTAAAGCATAATCTTAGATCCCAAAACCCTGAACCCTACACCCTAAGCCCTAAATCCTGAACCTAAACCATTAATCCTAAATCCTAAACCTAAAACCTAAACCCTAAACCCTATATTCTAAACCCTAAATCCTAAACTATAAACTTTGAACCCTACACTCTCAACCCTAAACACTAAACCCTAAACCTTGACCTTAAACCCTAACCCTAAACTATTAATCCTAAACCTTAAACCTAAACCCTAAACCCTATGCCCTAACCCTAGTCCCTAAATGCTAAACCCAAACCCTAGTCCCTAAACCCTAAACCCTAAACCCCTAACCCTAAAGCCAAAACCCTAAATCCTAAACGCCAAACTTGGAACCCAAAATGTTAAACCGTAAACCATAAAACCTAAAGCCTAAAACCCTAGACCCTAAACCCTAAACCACTTAACCATAAACCCTAAGCCCCAAACCCTAAACCGTAACCATTAAATTTGTACCGTAAACCCTTAACTCTAAACTTCACATCCTAAAGCCTAAACCCTAAACCCTAACCCTAAACCATTAATCATAAACCTTAAACCTAAACCAAAAAGCTAAAATCTTAAGCTCTAAGCCCTAACGCTAAACCATTAATCATAAACCTTAAACCTAAACCCTAAAGCTGAAATCTTAAACTCTAAACCCTCAACCTGAAACCCAAAACCCTCAACCATAAACCCTAAACCTTAACCCCTAAACCCTAACTTGATGTAATTCTTATAAGAAGAATCACAATAAATAAGGAAACAGAGACGGAAAGTAAAGATAAATAGATTGACACAAGAAAAGTAAATCAAAAGAAAACCTAAAGGTATATTAAACCTAAAAACCTCAGTCGATTAATCCACAATCAAGCACCGAATCTCTTATGATGACCACAAGGGAATCGATATCCCAAGCAACTAACGTTTCTAACAAAAGGCAACAAAAGCTTACCAAACTCTCATCACTCAAATATGAGCTTTCAGTTTTCAACATTTAAAATAATCTAAGTCTAAAATGAACCTAAACTAGCTATTTATAGTTTCAGGAATAAAGGGTCCAAAAGTGACCCGAAATGACAAAAGGGCAAGCCAAGTCGGGCACGCCAACTAGGTTGGACGAAGCGCCGACCTGCGAACTTCTCTGTGTGGGCTTCAACTCAGCCACGTTCCTGATCATTAAGCGAGCTGGGGCCATCGCCTAAGCCCTTGGGTGATGCGCCAATTGGGCCATGCTCGCCAAAAGAGACTTTTTCTGTAATTTTCAAGGAATGAAAGTCCTTGCTTGTCGCCAACAACATCTCGAGCACCACCATCTTCATGAATAACCCTTGCATCCTTTCAAGGTCTTGAGCTTGGTTTTTAGTAAATGGTCTTCATGTAAAATGTTTTACATCATTCTCTCCTTCTGAAAAAGAATTTGTCCTAAAATTCAACGGATCATCATAAGCAATAGTAGTGATGGGCGACAGGTCGCACACATTGAAAGTGTTTTGCACTTGGTATTTTGGAGGAAGGGCGACCTTGTAGGCATTGTCGTTGAGCTGCTCCAGCACTGGAAATGGTTCATCACCCTTTGGCATTAGCTTTGTCTTGCGGTGGATGGTAAATTGCTCCTTGCGAAAGTGTACCCATACCAAATTTGCCGGTTCAAACACGATCCTCTTACGACCTATTTTAGGCTTTTTGGCTATATCTTGGTGCTTCTTCTCTAAGTGCAGCCGCACCTTTTAATGAAGCCTCTTCATGGCTTTAGCTCACTTACTCCCATCTAGGCTTAACACAACATCTTGAGAAAGAGGAGTGAGAACTAAAGGGGTGAGGTGGTTAAAACCATAAACCACTTCAAATGGAGTCACGTCAATAGATGTATGAATAACACGATTATATGCAAATTCAACTAAAGGCAAATGTTCCTCCCACGAGGCCAACTTTCGATGCACTACCGCACGAAGCATAGAACCCAAGGTCCTATTCACAACTTCAGTTTGGCCATTAGTTTGTGGGTGACAAGAAGTTGAGAACAACAACTTAGTACCAAATCTACCCTAGAATTTCTTCCAAAAGTGACAAAGGAATTTTGGATCCCTATCACTTGCATTGGTTTGAGAAATTCCAAGCAATTTAACAACATGCTCAACAAACAAAGATGCGACATTGGAGGCATAATCATGTTTATTACATGGAATAAAATGAGCCATCTTTGAAAATCGAACAACAACAACAAATATGCTATCTCTACCTCTTTTGGTCCTTGGAAAATCCAAAACGAAGTCCATTGAAATACCAAGCCAAGGTCTTTGAGGGGTGGGGAGTGGAGTTTATAAACCATGGGAAAGGAGGCACGACTTAGCACATCGACAGTCAACACATTGACCACAAATTCAAACAATATCTTTATACATTTTAGACCAATAGAATTATTCCTCAAGAATTCCCATAGTTTTGTTAATACCAAAATAACCCATTAAACAACCATCATGTCCCTCCCTCACAAATAGTTCTCTCCAAGAGCTGATGGGCACAGAAAAATCTCTTGCCTTTGAACAAGAAACCATCAAACATGGAATAGGGGATAGAAGATCTATCGCTCATCCACCTTTCCCTCCCCCATTCCTCCCAATCTTTGAAGATTTGAGCGAACACGGGATCCTTGGGATACAATGTCTTCAAACATTCAAACCCAATCAATTTAGAAGACAAAGTATTTATCAACACATGTTTTCTAGACAAGGAATCGGCCACTACATTTTCCTTTCCTTTTTTGTATTGGATTACCTAAGGGAAAGTTTGAACGAATTCAATCCATTTGGCGTGCCTGTTGTTCAACTTTCCTTGGGCTCGAATATGCTTTAGGGACTCATAGTCAGTCCTAATGACAAATTCTTTGGGCCACAAGTAGTGTTTCCAATTACTCAAAACCATAATCATCGCATACAATTCAAAATCATAAGTGGAATAATTCAAAGTAGCACCTTTTAGATTTTCACTAAAATAAGCAATGGGCTTTTGGTCTTGCATTAAGACAACTCCAATGCCTACTTTACTAGCGTAAGATTCCACTTCAAACTTTTTATCAATATCAGGTAAATGCAACAAAGGAGCGGAAATAAACATGGATTTTAAAGCCTCGAAAGATTTGGCTTGTTCCTCTCCCCACTTAAAAGGTTTATCCTTTCGGATTACCTCTGTCAATGGGGGTTGCAATGGTACTAAAACCTTTGACAAATCATTTATTAAAACTAGCCAACCCATGAAAGCTTCGAATATCACTTACGGATTTCAGAATTGGCCAATTCTTAATAGCATCAATTTTAGACTCGTCAACTTCAACACCTCTTGAACTCACAACAAAACCCAAGAAAACAACTTCATCAACATAAAATGAATACTTATCAAGATTAGCAGAAAGTTGTTCCTTCCTAAGCACATCAAACACACATCTCAAATGCTCAACATGATCATGCATGGTCTTGCTATTAATCAAGATATCATCAAAATAGACAACCACAAATTTCCCAATAAAGGGTTTCATCACATGATTCATGAGACGCATAAAGGTACTAGGAGCATTAGTGAGAGCAAAGGACATCACCAACCATTTATATAGACCAAACTTGGTCTTGAATGCGGTTTTACATTCATCATAGGGGTTCATCCAAATTTGATGATAACCACTCCTAAGATAAATCTTTGAAACACTCAAGATTGGTTGATGGCTCGGCAATTAACACACATGAGCCATGTTTCATCTTTCTTTGGAACCAATAAAATCGGCATGACACATGGACTCATGCTCTCATTCACATAAACTTTGTTGAGGAGTTCCTCAACTTGCCTTTGTAGCTCTTTGGTGTCCTCCAGATTGCTTCGATAAGCCGGCTTGTTTGGCAAATGTGATCCCGGCTTGAAATCAATTTGGTGCTCAATTCCCCAAAGAGGGGGCAATCCAGTTGGAAGCTCCTTAGATAAGACATCCTCATAGTCCTACAAAAGAAAGTAAATAGAATCAGGAAGAAAAGAATGAGATTGGTTAGTTTGTAGCACATGATCCCTATATGTGATAAGGATCAAAGAACTTTTGGACTCAATTTCCTCCTTATCTCTTTGTAGTTAGCCAACAATACTTGGCCCTTTCCTTTCAACTTCCTCTTTTCCTCCTCTTCTTGGCTCTCGGCCTCTTCATGTTCCTCTTCACACTTCTTCTTTTACCTCGACTCACTCATCCTTTGATACACATCATTGACATGAGAATGGGGCATTTGATGAAGAACATACTTATGACCATTCCACACAGGTGAATACTTGTTGGTTCTCCCATCATGTTTGGTTGAACGATCATGTTGTCAAGGCCTACTGAGTGACACGTGACAAGCTTGCATTGGGACCACATCACATAGAACCTAGTCTTGATACTTCCCAATCTTGAACTTGATCATCACTTGTCATTGCACCTTCAGTTCTCCACACCCACTATACCATTGAAGTTTGTAAGGTGTAGCATGCTTAGTGGTGGGAAGTTTCAAGAATTCCATTAATGTCGTGCTAGCAACTTGCACATCTTCCACTAACAATGATTAAGGAACACATACTATCCTTGATGAAGCATTTGGAATGAAATAGATTCTCTCTTTGACTTGGATCATCCAAAGCTTTATAATCATTGCTCGTCTCACCATATATAGAGGAACGACACTCTCTCATTCTTTGACACAAAGATCTGGTTCCTCATCTTCCTCATCTTCAAACTCATCCTCTTCTTAAGGATCTTCTCTACAATCATCTGCTGGCTCTTCCTCAATACATAGATAAATCTCCCCTTGTTGCATTAGAGCGATCAATCGATTGGGATACTCACGTATTTTATGACCCCATTCCCTACATTTATAACATTGAATACCCTTAGGCAGCTTGATTGGGTCAGTGATACCGTTGTCCTTTGGCGGGTACTTTGGAGTGTTTCCTTCGAAGGGCTTCTTCTCATAAGTCTTCTTGACATCCGAACCTTTGTTCCAACCCGACGATGTTTGAACTCCCCCTTTGTGCCTGCTCCAAGAATTGGAAGATGAAGTTTTATACTTAGACACCTTTTTCTCTTTGAATTCCAGCTCTATCTCATGGGCTGCCTCATAGAAATCATTCAAAGTATCAAACCTATGAATGGTAATCTTTGAAGATATCTCTTTGTTCAACCCTACCTTAGAGGGAATCACGACATGATCTTCAATTTCTCTATATTCTAGCTTCATGACTATGTTTTGGAACTCGTCATGATAGGCTTCAACACTTTTGCTTCCTTGCTTCAAATTATACAATTTGGCAACTAATCCTTGGTGGTGTCTCTCTAGCACATACTTGGCTCTCATCAATCTTTTCAACTCGGGCCATAGTGGAGGTTGACCTTCTTGAACCACTAAGTGATACCTCTTCATGTATTCCCACCATGTGACATCATACCCTTCGAATTGAGCGATAACATGGCAACTACTTTTTACCTCCGCTAAATCATTTACATTGAAAATCTGGTCACATTACTACTCCCATTCTAAGTAAGCATCGAGATTGCTTTCCCCTTTGAATGTTGGAAGAGTCATTTTGATAGAGTTTATGCCAACATCTCGGCCTCTATGGCCACCATGGTCATTGTAATGGTAACCCTTTTGATGCCCTCCTTGATAGAAGTTACCAAGTGCTTCTCTAGCTTCTTGACCAACTTCATGATTGCCATTGACTTCCCATTGATTTCGACCTTGAGGGTGGTTTCCATGTTGCCTCCTATCAAAGGGCATCCAATCTACCTCTTGGTCCACCTTGCAACACTTGACCTCTTGGTCGATTCCTTGGTGACTCATTCCATGGTGCCTCTTCACCTTCACCTTCATACTCTCCTTGATCTTCATCATTTCTCACCTTATTCACGGGACTTGGTTGGGGTTGTGGTCTTTCGTAGGGAATATTTTGGTTAAGTGGTGTTTGGTAAGGATGGCTTTGACTTGGTGGAGCTTCTTGGCTAAGTGGAAAATAGAATAGTCGATTGGTACTTTGGCTATTTGTACCCAATTGATTGAAGGTTGGGTGCGAAGCTTGGTGGAGAGTTTCGGGTGTAACAGTAGGAGAATTATTGTGATCATGCCCACTCATAGAAGCACGAACAGTAGCTTGTGGTGTGGAGTCATTTGAGTTGACTCTACCTTTCACAGTAGTCAGCCTTCCATCCATCCTTAATATATCACCTCTCACATTGTTCAAGACTTCCAATAAGGTTACCAAAGTAATTTCTCCGACAGGTGCTTGAGTATCTCCTCCTTCCTCCATTGTACCTGACATTAAAAAGCTCCCAAAAAAATAGACCGCAAACAACATTAGCGTTAATAAATTGAACTCACAATTACTCATGTTTACACGCCTTTGATTGTCTCTCAATTGACGCGGCTAATGTTGACAATTGTTTATACTCCGTCGATCACAAGGTACCAATTTCAACTCCAGGTCGGAATGGATTCTTGGTTGAAGAAGAACGGACGACTCGATTAAACAAACGGACTTGAACCAAGAATTAACTACGAAGTAAAACAAAAAAAAACACGAAAAGAAATGGTACAGACAATGAAGTGAATTCAATAACCAATGGTCAACAAGTAGAGTATTTACGAGTTGAATTTTTTTTAGGATTCTTGAGAATGTTTGAGAATCAAGAGAAAAGAAAGTAAGAATTAAAAACCTGAGATTAGGAGTAACTTCCGTTTGAGATCGTCGAATGACCTATTTTTTTCGCTAAAAGTGAAGTTTAGCTCGCCAACTTAACGATAGACTCACCAAACTCTACAAACGGACAAGGTAAGTCAGCTATAGGGTTGGTAGTTCATCGATCTGCCAATGGGACTCGGCGACCCAGGCTTCGTCTCATTGAAAGTTCCAGCAGCTCCCTCAAATTGGCAGCCAATTCGATGACCAACCCGCCCAAAGGTCGAGGCGCAGAATGGTTGGGCAATGCCCGCTTTTGCTCACCCAATGGACCTGTGCAGCTCCGTCAAAATTCTGAAATTTGAAATCTGGTGGTTCCCCCCTGTGCTTGTCCTTTTGACTTTTTGTACTTACCCCTTTTAATAAATTCCCTTTAACAAACACCTTTACTCTTTCTCTTTCTTCCCCTTTTAAATCAAACACTTGCTTTTTCAAATATCCTCTTTCTTGAAGATTTGAAGGTTCTTCAAGAACTTCAAGAACCCAAAATTAAACCGTTAAAATTTTGTCTCGGAATTTCCCGAAAATTTAGGTGAAGGCTCTCCTTGATGTGGGGAACAACACCCAATAATTTTTATCCTTCAATTCCAAACCAAAACCTTCAAATTTCAAAACCCATTTTCATCTTCTTCAACCTTGTTCAAGTCTTCAATGGTGGAATCTTAAATATAGCACCAAAATCCATCCAATCTCAGCCTATGACTCAAATAGGGTTAGAGAACACTATTCCAACCTTAGAAACTCAAACAAGACTTCAATCGAAGAAACCCATTTCAGTAATTTCACAAAAAATGTGAGGAGCACATTTTTGTTTGTAACAAACCCAGAGATTAGATTCATAGAAACGAAGCTAGACTCAGCTTTGATATCAAATGATGTAATTCTTACAAGAAGAATCACAATAAATGCAGAAAAAAAGATGAAAAGTAAAGATAAATAGATTGACACAATAAAAGGGAATCAAAAGCAACCTAAAGGTATATTAAACCTAAAGATCTCAGTCGATTAATCCACAATCAAGGACCGAATCTCTTACGATGACCTCAAGGGAATCGATATCCCAAGCAACCAACGTTTCTAACAAAAGGCAACAAAAGCTTACCAAGCTCTCAACACTCAAATATGAGTTTTCAGTTATATATTCAAAATAATCTAGTCTAAAATGAACCTAAACTAGCTATATATAGTTTTTGGAATAAAGGGCCCAAAAGTGACCTGAAATGACAAAAGGGTGAGTGAAGTCGGGCTCGCTAGGTGGGTTAGGCGATGCGTCGACCTGGTCGGCAAGCTTCTCTACATTGGATTCAACTCAGCCACATTCTAGATCATTAGCCGAGCTGGGGCCATCGCCTAAGCCCTTGGGTAATGTGCCAAGTGGGCTATGCTCGCCGAAAAGGACTTCTTCTGCAATTTTCAAGGCATGAAAGTGGTTGCTTGTCACCAACAGCATCTCGAGCACCTCCATTTTCATGAATAACCCTTGCATCCTTTGAAGGTCTTGAACTTGGCTTCTAGTAAATGGTCTTGATGTAATCCATTTTACATCACAAACCCTAAACTCTACACCCTAAACCCTAAACCCTAAACTCTACACCCTAAACCCTAAACCTTAAACCCTAAACCCTAAACCTTGAACCGTAAATCGTAAACTTCGAACCCTAAATCCTAAACCTTAAACTCTAAACCCTAAACCCTAAACCCTAACCCTAAACTATAAATCCTAAACTTTAAACCCTAAACCCTAAACCCTAAACCCTAAATCCTAAACTCTAATCCATAAACCATAAACCCTATACACTAAAGCCTAAACACTAAACCCTAAACCCTAAACCTAAACCCTAAATTGATTAACCTTTGTAGGATGGTCGACTTATGAACCACCATATGATTGGAGGTTAGGTTCATGTCACCCTCCTTGTATTTTTTTGCTATTTTATTTATGACAAGGCCTAGGGGTGTCCTCAGCCGCTAACTCCCCCACGGTCGCAAGAAAAAAACCTAAACCCAAAGCCTAAAATCCAAAATTTAAACCCTTTACCCTAAACCCTAAATCAATAACTCTTAACCCTAAACCCTAAACCCTAAACCCTAAACTCTAAGCCCTAAACAAGAACCCTGAACCTTAAACCCTAAATTGTAAACCCAAAACCCTAACCCTAAACCCTAATTCCTAAACCCTAAATCCTAAACGCTAAAGCCTACACCTTAAAACCTAAACCTTAAACCCTAAACCCTAAACTCTAAACCCTAAATCCTAAACTCTAAACCATAAACCCTAAATCCTAAATCCTAAACTCTAAACCCTAAACCCTAAATCCTAAGCCATAGACCCTAAAAGGTTCAAAGTTTTGGGTTTAGGGTTAGGGTTTAGTGTTTATGGTTTAGTATTTGGGGTCTAGGTTTAGGTTATGGTTTAGGGTTTAGGATTTGGGTTCCAATTTTGCAAGTAGAGTTTAGGGTTTAGGATTTAGGTTTTATGGTTTAGGGTTTAGGGTTGAGTGTTTAGGGTTTATGGTTTGGGGTTAATGGTTTAGAGTTTAGGATTTAGGGTTCCAATTTTAGTGTTTAGGATTTAGGGTTTAAGGTTTATGGTTAAGAGTTTTGGGATTAGGGTGTAGCATTTAGGATTTAGAGTTTATTATTTAGGGTTGATGTTTTAGGATTTAGGGGTTAGGCTTTAGGCTTTAGGGTTTAGGATTTATTATTTAGGGTATAGGGTTTAGAGTTTAAGGTTTTTTTTTTATTTTTTTATTTTTATTTTTTTTTATTTTTTATTTTAACGACCCTTGAGGGGGTCAGGGGCTTAGCTACACCCCCAGGCCTTACCATATATATAAAAATAAAAAAAAACAAAATTACAAAGAGGGGGACATAAACCTTACCTCCACTTAATGGTGGTATAAGAGTTGGTAGCCTACTAAGTATCCTTAGTAGGTTCTCCAACTCCTTCCCAAAATAAAAGCGGGCCTATCATCTATGCACCTATGTGAGAGGACTCCTCTCGATACAAAGATTCTAGTAAAAAGTAAATTAGGGAGACTCTCCCTTTACAAGATAGATTATGCTAGTCTAGCCTATCAAGGGAAAGCCTAGTGGAGATGACAGACGGATCATCCAAAAAAGGCCTGAAGCAGTTCTGGCTCCTTCCTAGGTCCTTAATGCTTGTGAGTAGATCAGGGGGGTTCCTTAATTCGTTTCAACTTTCGTCTTCTGAAGCTGGCCCTTTCTGCCAGGTCTTGCTGCAGGTATGCTGAAGTTAGCTTCGGGAGCTGCTGTATGCTGAAGTATAACTGGGGGGTGGTCAGCTGGTGGCTGTGTTTGGAGAGTGAGTCTGCGACAAAATTGGCTTCTCGGAAAGTATGAGTGCATTTGAAATGTGTTAGTTGACTGATGAGGTGTTGAAGCTTTTGCATATGGGGTGAGATGGACCATGGAACTGCTGCATTGCTCATAAGCCAGTCTACCAGAAGTTGAGAATCAACTTCGAGGATTACCTTCTTATAATTCAAGTGTACGCACCATGATAAGCCAAATATAGCTGCTTCTATCTCAGCTTTGTTGTTCGTTCCTTCGCCTAAAGGAGCTGAAAAGGCAAATATAATATCTCCAAAATGATTCCTAAGAATCCCCCCTGCACCTATGCTTCCCGGATTGGACAGCGCACTCCCATCAGTGTTTAATTTTGTCCATCTGTCCGGTGGTTTAATCCACTGGACAGCAGTCACCTTGATGTCGTGGGTACACTTCTCGATGAGTGTACATAGCTTACTCCATTCCCAAGGCCAGGATATGTAGGGGAAACATGTATATAGCAGTTTGAAGGTGTCTAAAATCACAAGATGTTTGACCCTTGCCATGTTGGACTGTTTTCTCCCATACTTTCTAGCACATCTATTTTTCCATAAATTCCAACAAATAAAGATTGGAGTAGATTGTAGGATGAGCTTGTGGGCTTCATTGTTATGATTCGAATTCCACCACCTCATGATCATGTTTCTTAAAGGTAAGGGATCAGTTTGAATGCCTAACGCGGTTGCAAAAAACTTCCAAACATTCTTGGCAAAATTCCCTGAATTAAAGATATGTTCGATGGTATCCATGCCTGGAGAATGACAGCAGTGACATTCACTAGGTTCGATTCCAAAGCTTGCAAGCTTCTCGTTAGTAGGGAGTTTTCCTCTGATTGCTCTCCAAAGCAAAAAGGAGCATTTGAATGGAATGTTGTTCTGCCAGCTATAGGTGTTGATCTTGGTTTTCTCCCTTTTTTCTCTAATGCAATTCCATGCAGAAGACACAGTGAACTGGCCACTGGTATTGGGTATCCACACTGCCAGATCAGGTTGTCCATTCTGAAGGTGTAGCTGAGTAGAGAGGATATTGTGTACTTGACCTGGAGGGGCTGACTGGATCACTTTATTCATGTTCCATTGACCTTCCTCGATAAAATCAGAAACTGGTTCGTTGTTGAATCTGTTGCTAGCAGTGGTATAATGAGCCAACGGGCCTACTCCTAACCAGTTGTCCCACCAAAAGGAACAAGACCCATTTCTGATTTTCCATTGAATGTGACTTTCCACAACATGTTTGTTCTTCATCATCAGTCTCCAAGCTTGGGATTCCCCAGTGTCCCATTTTTTACTTATAGGATTGGATCTTTGGCAATATTTTGCCCTTAGAAAATCCCCCCACAGTGTTTGCTTGGATCTAAATGTCCACCATTGTTTGAATTGGAATGCACGACATACATCACTCATAAGTCGAACTCCAATTCCTCCTTCATCGTAGGGAAAACTTAAGTTCTTCCATGAGGACCAATGGTATTTCTTCTTGTCATTTCTCCACCCCCAGAAGAAGTCAGCCATAATGCCTTGGATTTGCTTCGTAACAGTTGAGGGTGTGGAAGTAGCTGCGAGTATGTGAATAGGGAGTGATTGTAACACGTGCTTAATCAAAGTTGCTTTGCCCCCAAAACTTAATAATTTTGATTGCCATCCTATGATTCTGTTAACTACCTTGTTGATAAGGTCCGAGAAGTAGATAATCCTAGGCCTGCCAACAAATAAAGGGCACCCTAGGTATGTAAGAGGAGCATCTTTCTGATGAAATCCCGTATATTTTCTCACCCTGTCACTGGTGGTTCTGAAAGCATTGGAATGAAGCATAAAGTGACTTTTTGCTTTGTTCACGAGCTGGCCAGATATCCTCTCATAAGTAGCCAAAGTATGCATAATAAGTTTAAGAGAATGTTTTCTCCCCGAGGTGAATATAATGATGTCATCTGCAAAGCTCAGGTGATTAATCTGAGGACCTCTCCTTTCCATATGGAAACCATGGTATAGGGGATTCTGAAAAAGTCTGTTTAGCGACCTTGACAGTACCTCAGCACCTAAAATAAATAGGGCTGGGGATAATGGGTCTCCCTGCTTAAGGCCTCTGGTAAAATGAAAGAAGCCATGTCTCTTGCCATTAATAATGATAGAGTACCAATTGTTTGACATATTTCTCCAAACCATGTCTATGAAGACTTCATCAAAACCCATTCTCCGAAGGACTAGACAAATATATGACCAAGAGACCCTGTCATAAGCTTTTGCCATATCAAGTTTGATTACTACATTGCTTCCAATATTGGGTTGTTTGAGCTGGTGGATAATTTCTTGGGCTAACATAATGTTCTCAGAAATGCTCCTACCCTTAACAAAGCCGGATTGATTAGGGGAGATCAGGCTAGGTAGGATAAGAGTTAGTCTGAGACATAATAGCTTTGAAATGATCTTGTTGGTGAAGTTGCTCAAGCTGATAGGTCTAAACTCAGTGAGTTTATTGGGATTTTTCACCTTGGGAAGGAGAACTAAGCAGGCATGTGAGAAGTATTTGGGTAGCATTTGACCACTGAAGAAAGCATGAATTACTGCCAGTAGGTCATTTTTGATAATGCTCCAACATTTCTGGAAGAAACATCCATTCATTCCATCAGGTCCAGCAGCTGAATTGGGATTCATGGAAAAGACTACCTCCTTTAGTTCCTCCATAGTTGGTAATTCCTTCATCCTATCATTTTGCACCTGATCGACCAGTCGAGGAATATAATTAATGGGGATTTCATCAATAAATTTTTCCTCCCCTGTGAAGATATTCTGAAAGTGTTCGCAGGCAGCCTTAGCAATGTGTTCATCTCCCTGGATCCAGTCAGCATTGTCATTGAGGATTTTATGAATAAACAGCCTTCTCCTTCTACCTCTAATCAATGCATGAAAATATTTTGAGTTGCTGTCCCCTTCTCTAAACCAATGCAACTGAGTTTTTTGTTTAAGAATAGAGTCTTCCATCTTCATGAATCTGATATATTCTGCGTTAATACCATGGAGTTCTGCCCTCTGCTCCTCTGTGTTATTGTGAATAAGGTTGTCTTCAGCATCTTTGACTCTTGCTTCAAATTCATTAACCTTAACATAGATATCACCAATTTGCATTTTGGACCAGACACTGAGAGTAGCTGCCAGTCTCTTCATTTTTTGATGAAAAATCCACATGGGATTTCCATCTATAGGCCTTTTCCAGCAGTCTGTAACAGTCTCTGTAAAGGAAGGTTGATCAGCCCAACAATTGAGAAATCTGAAGTATTTAGTGTGATTATCAGGCCTGGCATTCATTTCCATCAGAAGAGGACAGTGATCAGACCCCACAGAGGGAAGATGAGTAATGTTAGTCTGAGGCATATCCTTCAACCATCTATCATTCACCATAGCCCTGTCCAGCCTTTTCCAGATTCTGAAATTAATACCCCTTTGATTAGACCAGGTGAATCTAGGTCCATTAAACCCCAAATCCATGAGTCCACAAGCTTCAATAACTCCAATAAAATCTAAGCTTTTCCTCATGTTATAAGGTATGCCCCCCAGCTTTTCATCAATATCAGTTATAACATTAAAGTCCCCCACTGTACACCAAGGAAAGGTATCCTTAGTATCAGCAAGATGAAGAAGTCTATCCCAGAGTGGTTTTCTGAGATATTCTTTACACTTGGCATACACAAAAGTCGTGATGAAGGTCTCAGGAGCTTCTGTGTGGTTAAGTTCACAAGAAATCTGTTGTTCATCAGCTTCAATCACATTACAAGTGATCTCATTAGTCCAAAAAAGCCAGATTTTTCCATTGATGTTACTAATTGCATGATCCATAACAAGCAAACTTTTGAACAGGTTTATTTGGGTATTGTCAGAGAAAGGTTCCAGTACTGCAATCATCGATACTTGGTGAATATTTTTGAGATTTTTGAGTCTTTCGATAACACCTTGGGTGTTTATTCCTCTAGCATTCCATATGATTGTACTAATCATTGAGATGATCTAGAGGTGAAAAGTCTAGTGTTTGGTCTTCCTGCAGTTACAGGAGTGGGTGGAGATGGTTTTTTGAGAGGGAGCCTGTCCAAATGTATGCCCCTGGGAGACAGTCCCTGCTTGCTGGTGACCTGCTGTAACTCCTTGTCAAATTCTGAGTCCTTATTAGGACTAAAAGCTTTGATAAGTAGTTCACTCACTTCATCATCATCATCTTGAGCATTTGCAAGTAGAGTGTCTTCATCTATTTCCTCTTCAGAAACTTCCACCTCGTACTCATCTCTTACAGTCATCTTGGTCTGATCAGGGGGTTTTCCAGGAGTAGGGGTGTTGTATTGGGCTTTGAGAGGAACTACATCCATCACCTGCTCCACCATGATGAATTTTTTGCAGGGGTTTAATCCTTCCTGGTGGTTGTCTTTAGGATTGTTTTCTTGGTGTTGTTGTTCAGCTTTTTTCCTCTTGGTAGCTTCCCTTCTTTTCTTACTAGGCTTGTTCTTGCTTTTAGGAGTATCCACCTGTTTACTAGAGCTTGCCTTGTTGCCCATATCCTTAGCCATAGCACAGTTGGGTTGATTATCTGTTTCTCTAGTTTTATGTACCTGTAGATTGACATTCTGTTCTTGATGTTGTTGGACAGCACTTACAGAGGTAGCAGGGGCTTGAGGGTCAATCCTAAGGTCAGTCGTTTGGTTCTCATGCAAAGCATGAGACAATTCCCTTCCCATAGGTTCCCCTTCCTGCATGTTAGTAGTTTTCTCCTTTACATCCATCCTCCCTCCAACAACTTCATCAGCCACCACAGAGGGGATTACAGGGGTAGGGACTTCATTGTCAACACAATGCTCAACTACACCAATTACAGGGGATGGGGGAGCTGAAATCTGATCACCAGATTCCTCAATTTCAATCACAGGAGTTACACGATTCATACCTGATTTCTGCATTGCCTGATGGTCATGGGGAGTTCTGGCCTGCTGTACCTGCTGTACCTGTACCTGTGGGATTTGTTTCTTACCTGGAGCCTGGATTTGCTGTTGAGTTTTATTTTTTCTCCTAGTTTGAGTTTGCCATTGTTCCTCCTTTTGCATAGTATATTCCTCTGCTGGTCCACCTGTATTAGTTTGCCTGTTTGAGTGTGTTTTTGCTTTGTTATCCTCCAGTTGCTGATTACCTTTCAATGTCTGATTCAGCTGCTTCTCCTGTTCCTTCTTACCTGCTTCCTCATCTTTTCTTTTCTTAATTTCCTCATCTCTTTCCTTCAAGGGGCATTCTCCAATTATATGGCCCTGGTGCTTACAGTACAGGCAGTAAGGAGGAACATCCTCAAATTCGATAATTTGCCACTTGCCTAAAGAGGGGTCCTTCTCTGAAAAACCCAACCACACATGTTGAGGTCTTTCTTTGGTGATATCAATTTGGACCCTCACTTTTGCAACACTACCCCTAGTTTTTTGCATAGTTGCAGAGTCCAGGTATAGGGCCTTACCAATAGGGGACAGCAAAGGGGTGAGTATATCCATATAGTAGCAGTGCCATGGAAGTTCAGGCAAGGTGATCCAGATGGGCACTATGGGGGTCTCTTCAGCTGGTTTAAAGGTAGGGGTCCATACCTGTAGCTTCATTAAATGACCTGCAATGAACATCTTCTGCTTTGTCCAGACTGCAATGTGATCAGCTTCATTGTCCAAGTCGATATAAATGTGTCTTGA
>JAJOOR010085704.1:0-40998 GCA_036250505.1 Solanum acaule | reverse complement strand
TAGGTATAGTGCCTTACCAATAGGGGACAGCAAAGGGGTGAGTATATCCATATAGTAGCAGTGCCATGGAAGTTCTGGCAGGGTGATCCAGATGGGCACTATGGGGGTCTCTTCAGCTGGTTTAAAGGTAGGGGTCCATACCTGTAGCTTCATTAAATGACCTGCAATGAACATCTTCTGCTTTGTCCAGACTGCAATGTGATCAGCTTCATTGTCCAAGTCGATATAAATGTGTCTTGAATTGAAATGGACAATCTTGACTCCTCCAGTGAGTTGAGTTTGTGCAATAAAGCTCCTTCTAATAACTTCCATTTTGGGCATAGCATTGGAAAATTTACCCACTAGAGTATACTTACACCTTCCTGGCATCTTAAGCATGAAATCCTCTTCATGGAAGGTTATAGAAGGATAACCTTGTCTAGTGGTAATGATAGGGGAGGTTATATCCAAAGGGGTGTCATTCTTAATTTGGTTGGCTCTAAGTCTAGTAGCTAACGATTGGGTCACAGTTGGGGGGGCAGGGTCAGGAATTTGGTGTGTGACATTTCTGGTGGAGGGGTTATTGACGGGGGTTTTATTTTGAGTCTGTCTGGGGCTGTTTTGGTTGTTTCTTTGGTGGGTGGTTCTGTGGATGTCAAAATTAGAGGAGACCTTTATGGGAGGGGGAATACGATAGTCTATATCAGGGCCTTTTTGAATGTTGTTTTCAGGTTGATCTTTCGCTCTATTCTGCACCAAAAGATGGCCTTTCTCATGCACATTTTGGCTACTATGACTATTATTATAAGGTGGGAATTGGAGATCATAATTATTTGGAGCAACGTTAGATGACTTACCTGCCGTCTCCTTGATGGTGTTAGTTGGTTGTGTCCCTCCATACTCTTTGCTATGCTGCATAGTGTTCTCATTGGAGTTGATCTTGTCTTTCACCTTCCACACGGCTTTCCCTCCATTGCCATAATATTGCTCTTGTGATGCCCTTGTTATTACCTTAGTGATTGTATGTTGTGCTTCCTGAGTTTGACGGGGAAATGCATTTCCATCTCCCTGCATTTGTCTTGACCCATTGACATCTGAAGTCTCTTTTAGATTCAACTGCTCCTGAGCAAGCTGCATTGGTTCTCTCATGTGATTTGGAGTGTGTTCCCTTTCCTGCTTGTTTTCCTGATTCAATATACCTGTAATTCGAGCTGGTTCAAGTCTCTCCTCCCTGATATGATCATCCATGGTTGCTGAAATTTGTCCCTGCAATTCAGAAGACGAATACACATTAATTTGCTGTTGGATTAGTGGTTTTATTACCTTAGGAATGTTGTTCTCATCGCAGGGGATCTTTTGGGATGGCTCTGCATCGCCTTCATTGCCCAGAACTCCGACAATGTTGCCGGAATTTATGTCGCCGGAGATTTCACCGTCAAAACGGTTCGAAATTTCAGTGAGATGTACTCCTAGACATGGGGAAGATTCCCCAGTGGTTGCAGCTTCGTTTCTCTCATCGGAAGACGATCGAAACTGAAGGCGCACGTCAGGCGATATCGCGGCGATTTCTCCAGAATTCGCCTTCAAGGATCTCTCAATTTCTGTGATGGAATCGTTTGATTTTTGGACTGGAGATAGATCCTTTGATGTAGATTCATGATTCTCAGTTGAATTAACACGAATCATTCCAGATTGTTCGAGGGACATAATTTTTCGAGCCCAGTCTAACTCCTATTCAGAAATCGCGACATGGATCGCTTCAGTTCTTCGCAATTTCGAAGAGTTAGCTGATGATTCTGGTGAAGCGCCCAGCTGGGGTTTATCAATGTTGGAATTGCGCGTCGAATGGGACTGGTCCGATGGTCGGAGCACCATTCCCGGCGGCTCTGTGGCCATTCCGGTGAACAGAAGTTCTTCCGCCTGTTGAGAGCGTTTTTTGAGAGCAGATCAAGCGAACTATTCTTAGGGTTTAGGGATCAACGTTCAGGGTTTAGACTTTAGGATTTAGGATATCTTAGGTTTAGGGGTTTTAAGGTTTTTTAGGTTTTCTTAGTGATTTCTAGGGTTAGTGTTTAGGGTTTAGGAAGTTAGGTTTTAGGGTATTAGGGTTTATAAGGGTTTAAGGTTTAGAGTTTCTTAGGGTTGTTACGATTTAGTGTTTCTTCGAGTTTCTTAGCGTATGTTAGGGTTCCTTGGGTTTTAGGGTTTAGGGTTTTAGGTTTATGGAATTTTTTTGAATTTTTTCAGGGTTTACAGGGGATTATGAATTTCTTAAGGGTTTTTTAGATTTAGGGTTTTAAGAGGTTTTAGGGGTTTTAAGGGTTTTTCCTAGGGTTTCTTTATGTTTAGGGTTAAGGCCAAAGGTTTAGGGTTTAGGTTTTAGGACCTAAGGTATAGGGTTTAAAATTTTGGATTTTGGGTTTTTTGTTAATAGTTTTTAGGGTTTAGGGTTTTTCTAGGATTTAGGGTTTAGGTTTGTTAGGTTTATGCTTTTTTTAAGAGTTTTTAAGGTTTAGAGTTTTTATACTTTTCTTTATTGTTTTTTTAGGGTTTAGTGCATTCTTAAGGTTTGGGTTTTGGGCTTATGGTTTTTTAAGGATTTACGATTTAGGGTTTCCTAGGGTTTAGGGATCAGGGTTTAGGGTTTAGAGTTTAGGATTTAGGATCTCTTAGGTTTAGGGGTATTAAGGTATTTTTTTTAGGTTTTCTGGGGTTTTAGATTCTCTTTATGATTTCTAGGGTTAGGGTAGGGTTTAGGATGTTAGGCTTTTGGTTTTAGGCAATTGAGGTTTATAAGGGTTTAAGGTTTAGAGTTTCTTAGGGTTTACGATTTAGTGTTTCTTCGAGTTTCTTAGCGTATGTTAATGTTTCTTGATTTTTAGGGCTTACGGTTTAAGGTTTAAAGATTTTTTTTCCAATTTTTTTAGGGTTTATAAGGGCTTATGAATTTCTTAAGGGTTTTTTAGGTTTAGTGTTTTAAAAGGTTTTAGGGGTTTTAAGGGTTTTTTCTAGGATATCTCTGTGTTTAGAGTTAAGGCCAAAGGTTTAGTGTATAGGGTTTAGGCCCTAAGGTATGGGTTTAGGGTTTAGGATTTTGGGTTTTAGGTTAAGAGTTTATTAGGATTTATGGATTTTTTAGGTTCATGATTTTTATGATTAGGGTTTTTAAATGTTTTTAGGGTTTCTTAGAGTTTTTAAGATTTTGGATTTCTTAAAATTTAGTGCATAGGATTTTAAGTTTAGTGTTTATTTTAGGGCTTAGAATTTTAAGGGATTTATTGTGTTTTTTGGGGTATTATAATTTTACAAGTTAAACGGTTTCGGTTTTGTTAGGGTTTAGGGTTTCTTAGTGTTTCATAAGGTTTGGTGTTTAGGGCTTACCCCTATGGTTTAGAGTAAAGGATTTAGAGTTTCTTAAAGTATAGGATTTCTTAGGGTTTGGTTTTTTAAAGGGTTTTTTAGGTTTAGCGTTTTGGGCTTCAGATTTTCTGGGGTTTTTTTTTTTTTTGGTTTAGAGGAATTTTTAGGTTTAGGGTTTTAAAGGATTTTATGTTTTTATTTATTTATTAAGGTTTAGGGTTTCTTAGGGTTTAGCCATAAGGTTTAGGGTGAAGGGTGAAGGGTTTCTTTGGGTATAGAATTTAACATTTAGGGTTTCTTAGGATTTAGGGTTTTAGGTCTAGCTTTTTTATTTATGGTTTTTTAAGGTTTAAGGTTTAATGGTTTAAGTTTTTGTTGAATTTTTTAGGTATAGAGTGTTTTTATGTTTAGGGTTTTGAAAGGTTTTTTCAAGATTTTTATGATTTTTTACTGTTTAGGGATTCTTAGGGCTTGGGGTTTCTTTTGGTTTAGGGCTAAGTATTTTAGTTTTAGGGTTTTTTAAGGGTTAGGGGTTTTATGTTTTTTTTTAGGTTTAGTGTTTTTAAATGTGTTTTAAGGGTTTAGTATTTCTTAGGGTTTTTCCCTAAGGTTTAGGGTTTAGTGTTCCTTAGGGTTTAGGGTTTCTAAGGGGTTTCAGATTTCTTAGGTTTAGGCTTTTCAAGGTTTTTTAAGGTGTTGATCTAATATGCTTAAGATATGCCAACTTAAGGATAGCTTGGGGTCACTCGTGATCTTAGGTCCCGTGTTACGTCAAATCGGTAACCTCGGGGAGTGACAAAAACTATGTCTGAATAAAAGCCTCTAACTGACTAGAGATGCTAGAACATTCCCCCAGCTAACTCTAGCAAAACTGAAACTAAAATGGAGGACTGAATTTAAAACATGTCAATCATCCTCGAATAACGAGTACTCACCACTGATATTGCTGAATACGGATCAGGAATCGATCTCATGTGATCTGAATGCTTTGGACCGGCATCACAAGAAGATGTAGCGTAGAGTATGTGTCAGTACTTGAAAGGTACTAAGCAAGCATGATAGGATAAAGCTAAACAAATATATATAACTAAACAAAACATATTGAACAATGATATAATCTGAACATGACGAATAAAAGGATTTAGGTATTTGGTTAAGGGTTTTTTAGGTTTGGGTTTTGAGTTGAAGTTTTTGTAGGATTTTGTTAAGTTAGGAGTTTTTTTTATCTAGGATTTTTAAAGATTTTTTAGGATCATTACTGTTTTTACGTTTAAAGGCTTCTTAGGGCTTAGGTGTTAGGGTTTTAGATTAAGGAATTTTTTTTGGGTTTTTAAGGTTTATTTTTGGGATTTTTAGTTTTAGGGCTTTTAATGATTTTTAGGGTTTTTTTGTGTTTAGATTTTCGTAGGATTTAGGGTTTCTTAGGGTTTAGGGCTTCTTAGAGTTTCATAAGGCTTAGGGTTGGGGGTTTATCCCAAAGGTTTAGGCTTTAGGTTTCTTAGGGTTTGCATTTAGCATTTTAAGGTTTCTTAGGTTTATTTTGGGTCTTTTAGGGTTTAAGGGTTTAGTGTTTTTGGTTTACGATTTTTTTAGGATTTAGGGTTTAGGTTTGTTAGGTTTAGGATTTTTTAAGGATTTTTAAGGTTTAGAGTTTTTATAGTTTACTTTATTGTTTTTTAGGGTTTAGGGTTTCTTAGTGTTTTTTTTGGGTTTAGGGATTTCTTAAGGTTTGGGTTTTGGGATTATGGTTTTTTAAGTGTTAACGATTAAGTGTTTCTTAGGGTTTAGGGATCAAGGTTCAAGGTTTAGACTTTAGGATTTATGATATCTTAGGTTTAGGGGTTTTAAGGTTTTTTTTTGGGTTTTCTTAGTGATTTCAAGGGTTAGGGTTTAGGGTTTAAGATGTTAGGTTTTAGGTTTTAGGGTATTATGGTTTATAAGGGTTTACAGTTTAGTGTTTCTTCGAGTTTCTTAGCGTATGTTAGGGTTTTAGGGTTTAGGGTTTTAGGTTTATGGATTTTTTTTTTAGCTTTTTTAGGATTTATAGGGGCTTATGAATTTCTTAAGGGTTTTTTAGGTTTAAGGTTTTCAAAGGTTTTAGGGGTTTTACGGGTTTTTTCTAGGGTTTCTTTATGTTTAGGGTTAAGGCCAAAGGTTTAGGGTTTAGGATTTAGGCCCTAAGGTATAGAAACAAATTTAGGATTTTGGGTTCTAGGATAAGTGTATTTTAGGGTTTTTAAATGTTTTTAATGTTTCTTAGATTTTTATTTTTTTTTGGATTTCTTAAGATTTAGTGCATCGAATTTTAAGTTTAGTGTTTATTTTAGGGCTTAGGGTTTTAAAGGGATTTATTGTGTTTTTTGGGGTATTATAGTTTTACGGGTTTTAGGTTTAGGTTTTCTTATGGTTTAGGGTTTCTTTGTGTTTCATAAGGTTTGGGGTTTAGGGTTTAGCCCTATTTAGAGTAAAGGATTTAGGGTTTCTTAAAGTCTAGGATTTAGCGTTTAGAATTTCTTAGGGTTTGGTTTTTTTAAGAATTTTTAGGGTTTTGGGCTTAAGATTTTCTAGGGTTTTTTTATGTTTAGAGGAATTTTTAGGTTTAGGGTTTTAAAGAAATTTTAGGATTTTTATGGTTTTTTACGATTTAGGGGTTCTTAGGGCTTAGGGGTTTTATAGGGTTTTTACACGTTTAGGGTTTAGGTTTTTAAAATGTTTTTTGGTTTTTATTTATTTATTAAGGTTTAGGGTTTCTTAGGGTTTAGCCATAAAGTTTAGGGTGAAGGGTTTCGAGTTTCTTTAGGTATAGAGTTTAACATTTAGGGTTTTAGGTCTTGGTTTTTTATTTAAGGGTTTATGGTTTATTGGTGTTTCATAGGGCTTGGGGTTTAGGGTTTTTCCCTAAGGTTTACGTTTTAGTGTTTATTAGGGTTTAGGGTTTCTAAGGGGTTTCAGATTTCTTACGTTTAGGCTTTTAAAGGTTTTTAAGGTGTTGATCTAATATGTTTATGATATGCCAACTTAAGGTTAGCTTGGGGTCACTCGTGATCCTAGGTCTCGTGTTACGTTAAAGGTGTAACCTAGGGGTGTGACAAAAACTATGTATGAATAAAAGCCTCTAACAAACTAGAGATGTTGGGACGTGCCCCCAGCTAACTCTAGCAAAACTAATAGGATAAAGCTAAACAAATATATATAACTAAACAGCATATTGAACAATGATATAATTTGAACATTATGAATAAAAGGATTTAGGTATTTGGTTAAGCGTTTTTAGGTTTGGGTTTTGAGCTTGAGTTTTTCTTGGATTTTTTTTTGTTAAGAGTTTTTTTCGATCTAGGGATTTTTAGGGATTTTTAGGGTTTTTTAGTGTTCAAATTTTCTTAGGATTTAGGGTTTCTTAGGGTTTAGGACTTCTTAGAGTCTCATAAGGCTTAGTGTTGGGGGTTTATCCCAAAGGTTTAGGATTTAGGTTTCTTAGGTTTAGGATTTTTTAAGGGTTTTCTAGTTTCAGAGTTTTTAAAGTTTTTTTTTATTGTTTTTTATGGTTTAGGGTTTCTTAGTGTTTTTTAAGGTTTAGGGTTTGCATTTTGGGCTTATGGTTTTTTAACGATTTATGATTTAGGGTTTCATAGGGTTTAGGGATCAGAGTTCAAGGTTTAGAGTTTAGGATTTAGGATTTCTTAGGTTAAGGTTGTTTAAGGTATTTTTTTTTAGGTTTTTTAGGGTTTTAGGTTTTCTTAGTGATTTCTAGGGCTAGGGTTTAGGATCTTAGGTTTTAGGGTATTAGGGTTTATAAGGGTTTAAGGTTTAGAGTTTCTTACGGTTTACGATTTAGTGTTTCTTCGAGGTTATTAGCGTATGTTAGGGTTTCTTGGTTTTTAGGGCACAGGGTTTTAGTTTTAAAGAATTATTTTTGAATTTTTTAGGATTTATAAGGGCTTATGATTTTCTTAAGGTTATTTTAGGTTTAGGATTTTATAAGGTTTTAGGGGATTTAAGGGTTTTTTCTAGGGTTTCTTTATGTTTAGGGTTAAGGCCAAACGTTTAGGCCCTAAGGTATAGTGTTCAAGGTTTAGGATTTCTGGTTTTAGGTTAAGAGTTTTTTTAGGGTTTATGGTGTTTTTAGGTTTATTATTTTTATGATTAGGGTATTTAAATGTTTTTAGGGTTTCTTAGATTATTTTAAGACGTTGGATTTCTTAAGATTTAGGGTATAGGATTTTAAGTTTAGTGTTTATTTTAGGGCTTAGCGCTTTAAAGGGATTTATTGGGTGTTTTTGGGGTATTATTGGTTTACGGGTTTTAAAGTGTTTTAGGGTTTAGGTTTTCTTGGGGTTTTGGGTTTCTTAGAGTTTCATAAGGTTTGGGGTATAGGGTTTAGCCCAATGCTTTAGAGTAAAGGATTTAGAGTTTCTTAGGGCAGGAAGTAAAGCACCCGCCTCTAGGAGAGAAGGATGTGCCACCATGCCTGATGGGCAAGAAGCTAGAGCAGTTAAAGATGGTTATATTGGGTGATCGTACCCGAACTTGAAAGACTTTCCGCGAAATCAAAATCAGAATGGATTGAAGGTAAGGACGGCGTTTAGGATTTCTTAGGGTTTGGTTTTTCAAAGGTTTTCACGGTTTAGGGCATAACATTTTCTAGGGTTTTTTTTTATGTTTGGATGAATTTTTAGGTTTAGGGGTTTAGAGGATTTTTAGGATTTTTATTGTTTTTTATGATTTATAGGTTGTTAGGGCTTAGGATTTTTATAGGGTTTTTAAGGTTTAAGGTTTAGGGATTTTAAATGTTTTTAGCTTTTTATTTATTAAGGTGTAGGGTTTCTTAGGGTTTAGCCCTAAGGTTTAGGGTTTCTTTGGTTATAGAGTTTAATATTTAGGGTTTCTTAAGATTTAGGGTTTTTGGTCTAGGTTTTTCATTTAAGGGTTTTTATGGTTTAAGGTTTAAGGGATTAAGTTTTTGTTGAATATTTTAGGTTTAGAGTTAGTTTAGGTTTAGGGTTTTAAAAGTTTTTTTCAAGATTTTTATGATTTTTTACAGTTTAGGGGTTCTTAGGGAGGGTTTCTTTGGATTTGGGGCTTCAAATTTTAGTTTTACGATTTTTTAGGGGTTAGGGGTTTAAAGGATTTTTTTAGGTTTAGTGTTTTTAAATGTGTTTTAAGGGTTTAGGATTTCTTAGGGTTTGTGGTTTCTTGGTGCTTCATAAGGCTTGGGGTTTAGGGTTTTTCCCTAAGGTTTAGGGTTTAGTGTTTCTTAGGGTTTAGAGTTTCTAAGGGGTTTCAGATTTCTTAGGTTCAGTCTTTTTAAAGTGTTGATCTAATATGCTTATGATATGCCATCTTATGATTAGCTTGGGGTCACTCCTGATCCTAGATCCCATGTTACGTAAAAGGGGTAGCCTCGAGGAGTGACAAAAACTATGTCTAAATAAAAGCCTCTAACTGACTAGAAATGCTGGGACATTCCCCCAGCTAACTCTAGCAAAACTGAAACTAAAATGAAAGACTGAATATAAAACATGTCAATCGTCCTCGAAGAACGAGGACTCACCATTGATATTGATGAATACGAATCAGGAACCGATCTCCACGTGATCTAAATCTACATCACGAGAATATGTAGCATAGAGTATGTGTCAGTACTTGAAAGGTACTAAGCATGCATGATAGGATAAAGCTAAACAAATATATATAACTAAACAAAGTATATTGAACAATGATATAATCTGAACATGATGAAAAAAAGGATTTAGGTATTTGATGAATAATAGGTTTCTTAGGGTTTGAGTTTAGCATTTTAAGGTTTCTTAGGTTTATTTTTGGTCTATTAGGGTGTAGGGATTAGGGTTTTTCTAGGGTTTAGGGTTTAAATTTGTTAGATTTAGGATTTTTGAAGGGTTTTTAGGTTTAGAGTTTTTAAAGTTTTTTTTATTGTTTTTTTAGTGTTTAGGGTTTCTTAGTGTTTTTTTTGGGTTTAGGGTTTGTGTTATGGGCTTATGGTTTTTTAACGGTTTACTATTTAGGGTTTCATAGGGTAAATAGGGATCAGGGTTCAAGGTTTAGAGTTTCGGATTTAGGATTTCTTAGTTTTAGGTTGTTTAAGTTTTTTTTTTTAGGTTTTTTAGGGTTTTAGGTTTTCTTAGAGATTTCTAGGGTTAGGGTTTAGGGTTTATGGTTTAGAATTTCTTACGGTTTACGATTTAGTGTTTCTTCGAGTTTATTAGCTTATGTTAGGGTTTCTTGGTTTTTAGGGCTTAAAGGGGTTTTAGGTTTAAAGATTTGTTTTTGAATTTTTTTATGGTATATAAGGGCTTATGATTTTCTTAAGGGTTTTTTAAGTTTAGGGTTTTATAGGGTTTTAGGGGCTTTAAGGATTTTTTCTAGGGTTTCTTTCTATTTAGGGATAAGGCCAAAGGTTTAGGGCTTAGGGTTTAGGCCCTAAGGTATAGTGTTTAAGTTTTAGGATTTCGGGTTTTAGGTTAAGAGTTTTTTAAGGTTTATGATTTTTATGATTAGGGTTTCTTAGTGTTTCATAAGGTTTGGGGTATAGGGTTTAGCCCTATAGTTTAGAGTAAAGCATTTAGAGTTTCTTAGGGTATAGGATTTAGGCGTTTAGTACTTTTTAGTGTTTGGTTTTTTTAAGGGTTTTCAGGGTGTAGGGTTTTGGGCATAAGATTTTCTAGGGTTTGTTTTTAGGTTTAAAGGAATTTTTAGGTTTAGGGATTTAAAGGATTTTTATGGTTCTTTACGATTTATGGGTTCTTAGGACTTAGGGTTTTTATAGGTGTAGAGTTTAATATTTAGGGTTTTTTAGGATTTAGGGTTTTTGGTCTAGGTTTTCCATTGAAGGGTTTTTATGGTTTAAGGTTTAGGGGCTTAAGTTTTTGTAGAATTTTTCAGGTTTAGGATTTAAAAAGGTTTTTTCAAAATTTTTATGATTTTTTACGATTTAAGGGTTCTTAGGGCTTAGGGTTTCTTTAGGTTTACGATTTTTTAGGGGTTAGGGGTTTGACGGTTAGTTTTAGGTTAAGATTTTTTAAATGTGTTTTAAGGGTTTAGGATTTCTTAGGGCTTGTGGTTTCTTGGTGCTTCATAAGGCTTGGGGTTTAGGGTTTTTTCCCTAAGGTTTAGGGTTTATTGTTTCTTAGGGTTTAGAGTTTCTAAGGAGTTTCAGATTTCTTAGGTTCAGGCTTTTTAAAGTGTTGATCTAATACGCTTATGATATGCAAACTTAAGGTTAGCTTGGGGTCACTCGTGATCCTAGATCCCTTGTTACGTAAAAAGGGTTACCTCGGGGCGTGACAAAAACTATGTCTAAATTTTAAAAGCCTTTAACTAACTAGAGATAGTAGGACATGCCGCTAGCTAACTCTAGCAAAACTGAAACAAAAATGGAAGAATGAATATAAAATATGTCAATCGTCCTCGAAAAAAGAGGACTCACCATTGATATTGCTGAATACGAATCAGGAACCGATCTCCACGTGATCTGAATGTTGAGGATCTGAACCTATATCACGAGAATATGTAGCATAGAGTATGTGTCAGTACTTGAAAGGTACCAAGCATGCATGATAGGATAAAGCTAAACAAATATATATAACTAAACAAAGTATATTGAACAATGATATAATCTGAACATGATGAATAAAAGAATTTAGGTATTTGATGAATAATAGGTTTCTTAGGGTTTTAGTTTAGCATTTTAAGGTTTCTTAGGTTTATTTTGGGTCTTTTAGGGTGTAGGGTTTTTGTAGGGTTTAGGGTTTAGGATTTTTTAGTGTTTTTTAGTTTGAGTTTTTAAAGTTTTTTTTTTATTTTTTAAGGGTTTAGGGTTTGCGTTTTGGGCTTATGGTTTTTTAACGGTTTACGATTTCGGGTTTCATAGGGTTTAGGGATCGGGGTTCAAGGTTTAGTGTTTAGGATTTAGGATTTCTTAGGTTTAGGTTGTTTAAGGATTTTTTTTTTAGGTTTTTTAGGGTTTTAGGTTTAGGTTGTTTAAGGATTATTTTTTTTTAGGTTTTTTAGGGTTTTAGGTTTTCTTAGAGATTTCTAGGGTTAGGGTTTAGGGTTTAAGGTTTAGAGTTTCTTACGATTTACGATTTAGTGTTTCTTCGAGTTTATTAGAGTATGTTAGGGTTTCTTGGTTTTTAGGGCTTAGGGTTTTAGGTTTAAATATTTGTTTTTGAATTATTTTTTTAGGGTATATAAGGGCTTATGATTTTTTTAAAGGTTTTTTAAGTTTAGTGTTTTAGAAGGTCTTAGGGGCTTTAAGGGTTTTTTCTACGGTTTCTTTATGTTTAGGGTTAAGGCCAAAGGTTTAGGGCTTAGGGTTTAGGCCCTAAGGGTATAGTGTTTAAGGTTTAGAATTTTGGGTTTTAGGTTAAGAGTTTTTTAAGGTTTATGGTTTTTTTAGGTTTATGATTTTTATGATTAGGGTTTCTTAGTGTTTCATAAGGTTTGGGGTATAGGGTTTAGCCCTACGTTTTAGAGTAAACGATTTAGAGTTTCTTAGGGTATAGGATTTAACATTTAGGATTTTTTAGGGTGTGGTTTTTTTAAGGGTTTTCAGGGTTTAAGGTTTTGGCTCAAAAGATTTTCTAGGGTTTTTTTTTTAGGTTTAGAGGAATTTTTAGGTTTAGGGATTTAAAGGATTTTTATGATTTTTATGGTTTTTTACGATTTATGGGTTCTTAGGGCTTAGGATTTTTATAATTTAGGGTTTTTAGGGTTTAAGGTTTAGGTTTATTAAATGTGTTTAGGTTTTTATTTATTAATTAATGTTCAAGGGTTTCTTAGAATTTTTTAGCCCTAAGGTTTAGGGTAAGGGTTTAGGGTTTCTTTGGGTATAGAGTTTAATATTTAGGGTTTCTTAGGATTTAGGATTTTTGGTCTAGGTTTTTCATTTAAGGGGTTTTATGGTTTAAGGTTTAAGGGCTTAAGTTTTTGTAGAATTTTTCAGGTTTAGAGTGTTTTTTAGGTTTAGTGTTTCAAAAGGTTTTTACAAGATTTTTATGATTTTTTACGGTTTAGGGGTTCTTTGGGCTTAGGGTTTCTTTGGGTTTACGGTTTTTTAGGAGTTAGGAGTTTGAAGGTTTTTTTTAGGTTTAGTGTTTTTAAATGTGTTTTAAAGGTTTAGGATTTCTTAGGGCTTATGGTTTCTTGGGGCTTATGGTTTCTTGGGGTTTAGGGTTTAGTGTTTCTTAGGGTTTAGAGTTTCTAAGGGGTTTCATATTTCTTAGGTTCAGGCTTTTTAAAGTGATGTTCTAATATGCTTATGATATGCCAATTTATGGTTAGCTTGGGGTCACTCGTGATCCTAGATCCCGTGTTACGTAAAACGGGTAACCTCGGGGTGTGACAAAAACTATGTCTAAATAAAAGCCTCTAACTGACTAAAGATTCTAGGACATGCCCCCAGCTAACTCTAGCAAAACTGAAACTAAAATGGAAGACTGAATATAAAACATGTCAATCGTCCTCGAAGAACGAGGACTCACTATTGATATTGATGAATACAAATCAGGAACCAATCTCCACGTGATCTGAATGCTGATGATCTGAACCTACATCACGAGAATATGTAGCGTAGAGTATATGTCAGTACTTGAAAGGTATGAATAAAAGAATTTAGGTATTTGATGAATAATAGATTTGTTAGGGTTTGAGTTTAGCATTTTAAGGTTTCTTAGGTTTATTTTGGGTCTTTTAGGGTGTAGGTTTAGGGTTTTTCTAGGGTTTAGGGTTTAGATTTGTTAGGTTTAGGATTTTTAAAGGGTTTTTTAGCTTTAGAGTTTTTAAAGTTTTCTTTATTGTTTTTTAGGGTTTAGGATTTCTTAGTGTATTTTTTGGGTTTAGGGTTTGTGTTATGGGCTTATGGTTTTTTAACGATTTACGATTTAGGGTAAATAGGGTTCAGCGTTCAAGGTTTAGAGTTTAGGATTTAGGATTTATTAGGTTTAGGTTGTTTAATGTTTTTTTTTTAGGTTTTTTAGGGTTTTAGGTTTTCTTAGAGATTTCTAGGGTTAGGGTTTAGGGTTTAAGGTTTAGAGTTTCTTCGAGTTTATTAGCGTATGTTAGGGTTTCTTGGTTTTTAGGGCTTAGGGTTTTAGGTTTAAATATTTTTTTTAAAAAAATTGTTTAGGGTATATAAGGGCTTATGATTTTTTTAAGGGTTTTTTAAGTTTAGTGTTTTACAAGGTCTTAGGGGCTTTAAGGGTTTTTTCTACGGTTTCTTTATGTTTAGGGTTAAGGCCAAAGGTTTAGGGCTTAGGCCCTAAGGGTATAGTGTTTAAGGTTTAGAATTTTGGGTTTTAGGTTAAGAATTTTTTAAGGTTCATGGTTTTTTTAGGTTTATGATTTTTATGATTAGGGTTTCTTAGTGTTTCAAAAGGTTTGGGGTATAGGGTTTAGCCCTATGGTTTAGAGTAATGGATTTAGAGTTTCTTAGGGTATAGGATTTAGCATTTAGGATTTTTTAGGGTTTGGTTTTTTTAAGGGTTTTCAAGGTTTAAGGTTTTGGACAAAAGATTTTCTAGGTTTTTTTTTTCAGGTTTAGGGATTTAAAGGATTTTTATGATTTTTATGGTTTTTTACGATTTATGGGTTCTTAGGGCTTAGGGTTTTTATAGGGTTTTTAGTGTTTAGGGTTTTTACATGTTTAGGGTTTCTTAGGATTTAGCCCTAAGGTTTAGGGTTTCTTTGGGTATAGAGTTTAACATTTAGGGTTTCTTAGGATTTAGGGTTTTAGATCTAGGATTTTATTTAAGGGTTTTAAAGGTTTAAGGGCTTAAGTTTTTGTAGAATTTTTTAGGTTTAGAGTTTTTTTTATGTTTAGGGTTTTAAAAGGTTTTTCATGATTTTTTACGATTTAGGGGTTCTTAGCGCTTAGGGTTTCTTTGGGTTTAGGGCTTGGGATTTTAGTTTTACGGTTTAGAGGTTATTAGCGCTTAGGGTTTCTTTGGGTTAAGGGCTTAGGATTTTAGTTTTTACGGTTTTTTACGGGGTTAGGGGTTTTAAGTTTTTTTTAGGTTTAGTGTTTTTAAATGTGTTTTAAGGGTTTAGGATTTCTTAGGGTTTATGGTTTCTTGGTGTTTCACAAGGCTTGGGGTTTAGGGTTTTTCAGTGTTTAGATTTTCTTAGGATTTGGGATTTCTTAGGGTTTAGGACTTCTAAGAGTTTCATAAGGCTTAGGGTTGGGGGTTTATCCCAAAGGTTTAGGGTTTAGGCTTCTTAGGGTTTGAGTTAAACATTTTAAGGTTTCTTAGGTTTATTTTGGGTCTTTAAGGGTACAAGGGTTTAGGGTTTAGTGTTTTAGGTTTAAGGTTTTTCTAGGGTGTATGATTTAAGGTTTCTTAAAGTTTAAGGATCAGGGTTCAGGGTTTAGAGTTTAGGATTTCTTAAGTTTAAGGGGTTAAGGTAGTTTAGTGTTTTAGGATTTCTTAGTGATTTCTAGTCTTACGGTTTAGGATCTTAGGTTTTAGGTTTTAGGGTATTAGGGTTTATAAGGATTTAAGGTTTAAATTTCTTAGGGTTTACGGTTTAGTGTTTGTTCGAGTTTCTTAGAGTATGTTCTTGGTTTTTAGGTTTAAAGATTTTTTTTTGAGTTTTTTTAGGGTTTATAAGGGCTTATGATTTTCTTAAGGGTTTTCTAGGTTTAGGATTTTATAATGTTTTAGGGGTTTTAGGGGTTTTAAGGGTCTATTTTAGGGCTTAGTGTTTTAAAGGGATTTATTGTGTTTTTTTGGGTATTATAGGGATTTATTGTGTTTTAAAGGGTTTTAGGGTATAGGTTTTTTTAGGGTTTAGGGTTTCCTAGTGTTTCATAAGGTTTGGGTTGTAGGGTTTAGCCCTATGGTGATAACAACATGGATAGCATGGATCACGTAATAGCATTAGACTTGATGGACACAAAATCAAGAAGTACAATGTGTCGAAGGTCCATCTAAGTAAAGAGAAAGAAGAAAGAGGCCATTTGTGCAAATGGTCATCTCATAATTTGAAGAATTCACAAAAGAAGACAACCAAACAAGGCCCTTATCTCATTAAGGGTAAAATTGTCAAAGAAGTGTCTTCTTTATTTTATTAGTATAAATAATAGTCTCTTTTATTTTGGAAGATAGCCTATATGGATTTTGAATGTTAAATGAACAAACTCTTTCAAGAGTGTAGTTTATGGGTGGAATGTCTTTTAGGTTAACGCAGCTTAGTGTAGCTTAATCTAGATTAGTGATGGGTGGATTCCCATTGTTGATTCAGGACTTCTTAACCTTGAGTTCACTTGAGATTACTCATTTGTGGTTTTCAATTTGAGTTCTTTCTTTTCAAATTCAAGTTTCTCTTCTTCCTTGGTTGACTGTTTACTCAATTAGCCTTTCTTTCTTCTCTTCTCATCTCTTATTTCAAATTTATCTTACTTTTGTGTTGTTTAATTCCGCATTTGATTTCAATTGGTTTCATCCCCAATTGGAATCCTTATCATAGATGCCGGCTTTTCTACAGTTTAAATATAATATTGTTAGAGCCATACAATATCCTGTGAGCTAGAACTGCCACGAATTGAAAGAAAACAGTGAATGGGAGAGCAAAAACTACCTGGAATATGTAGTTGGCATTAACAAAGTTTCTAGAACTTTTGAAGAATGGATTCATCTGGAGAGTACCCCAAATCTTCTAACTCTGTGGATGCAAGGGTTGCTTTCCTAAAACAGCCACCATTGTTCTGAAAAAACAACACAAACTAGACCAAGAAAAACAACAAACTCAATTATCCAAAAGAGAAAATAGAAGTTTGGAAAACTGCATACCCTACATGCAAGTTGACTTGCACGAAGACCTTCCGGAGATTTATTCGTCAGGAAGGACTTAAGTATTTCAAACAAGGACTGTGCCATAGTTTATGATAAGAGTGTAGGCACCAGTAAACATGCAAACGCATGTTACGAAGAAGCAATCCAATAACCTAAACCAGTAAATTGAAGCAATTGTGTATTGGCAAGACTATGAAAAAGAATTATTCAAACTACAATATACCCACCTCGTCATCAATACTTCTGAAGTTTTTGAAAGTCTCTGCAAGATCTTTATGCAAGCTTTCAATGGAAATTTGCCTTGACAATTGAAGTTCATACTTCAAGTCAAAAAGCAGTGAGTATTCATCATCACCATCACCATCCTGCAACGACAACAATTGCACATTTGACCAAGTTGCATCAATAAAATAGTCACCTTCAAAATTTGTTAAGGGCACATACAACAACTTCAATCCCCTTTGATTTGTTAAGGACAAAGTCCTGCATTCCCCACGACACTTAGTAGCACACTACACATGATTCTACGAGCTTCCTTCTCACCATTCTGAAAAAATGCCTCTTTCACCAGAAGGACAGAAGATTTAAAATCCTGGAAAAGCAAAAGAAAACAGCTTTTAGTTACCAGTTCAAAAAAAATTATTTCATATTGGAAATCCCCTATACAGTTCATAATCGTAATAAGTTCCACAAATGCACCTGAAGGAAGACTTGGCAAACATCAGTGGGAGCATTTAATGAAATTCTCCATCTTAAATACTACACTTCTCCATATTGCACTAATGTCTATTTTTGGAACAATGATACCGTTGATAATGAGCTCATCTTCAATCCGCTTCAATTTGTTGAGGGTGAAGTCATGTAACTCCCAACAAATCTCAGAGCTTCCCTCTCACCATGCTTAAAAGATGCCTCGTTCATTAGAAAGAAAGCATATTTAAAAATCTAGAAAAGCAAAGGAAAACAGCTTTGAGTTACCAATTCAAAAAAAAAAAATTACTTCATATTAGCAATCCCATATATAGTTCATGATCGTAATAGGTTTCACAAACGCACCTAATCTTGTTTTTAAGAGAATAGAGCTCTAGGTTCATATGAACAATGAGTTTAAGAAGATAGGGAATTTTTGCTTTGTCAGACATAAATTTGCGCATAAGCTGTGGATAATTCCTCATTATACCAATGGTTATATCACGCATAGAACTTTCAAACACGTCCTGGCGATTACAGCATAAGCATTCAAAGAATTCAGTATCCCAGAATAGTATGGCGGAACAACACCAACATAATTTGTCGACAAAGAACACTTAAGAAGGAACCTTACCAAATTACCTCAAACGTCACGTTGAATAGTCCAGCCATTGCAGCTTTCGGATCCTTCTCATAGTGTTCCACCCAATGCTTGGTCTTTTCTCAAACAATAGCGACTAGCTAGAAGATCCTTTTCTAGGACAGTAAGTTTAGTCCTCCATGGTGATGATGCAACGAAGACCTTCTCCTTTCAACATTAATTCAGAAGCCTTGTTGATTTCAGAATATGGGAAGTGTATGATTGTTGAATTTCTCCAATTCAAGTTCCTTGTTCATGTATTTCTCAACAACAGAACGCTTATCCAAACAAGGTTGGTAGTTTCCAAAGAAGGTTCCTTTGAGAGTCCTTTCATTTAGAAATTTCATAGGGTATGTCTTGAACACAGCTTCCTTATGCGGTATACCAATAAGAACAGCCACTCCCCACCCCTGAAAATTAATTACGACAATGTTCGTTAAGATTATTGTATAAATACAAATATACAATTAAGGAAATTTGATGATAGAAAACATACATCATGGACAATTCAAATGCTGAAATCATAGCATCAATATGGCCAGTACACTTCACACTCCTATCGAATCCGCCATCAGTCATCTCAGCAATTACCTGATCAAATAATCAAAATTCAAGAAAAGATGATCAACTATAACTCATAGTTGTCTTTTTATTTCTTTCGCGAAATGATCCATTAGGAGAAGTAGATATTAGTACCTCTTGACCTGGTTTACTATAATCCTTCGAGTTCACAAACTTTGTCACACAAAATTTCTTAGCTGTAGAATAGAAGTAAAATGGATGAATTAGTTGCTTTGCTATGAGACAAGTTACAAGGAAGGAATTATAAGATAATGGAATACCAAAAGTGGGACCAAAAACCTATTAACCATAAAACTCATAATTCACTGAAAAGTTAGTTCAACTCATTATGTGTAAATCTGACCATGTTTCAAAATAAGTGCAGAAACATTTCACATTCTCCAAAAACCATATGCAGCATATCAAAAGGCATGAGCTAGGATCTCTGGAAAAGATAAAATAAGACGAGATGGTTTGCATCAACTCAAGGAAATAGGTCAGGTATCCAAATAGTAACTAAAATGTTTAGCTGGACATTTTTGGGCCAACATTGTTCAACCATTCAAAATTATTTTGTTATGATGAAGATGTTGGCACCTAAGGAAGCTCCCTATAAATGGAAATTGAAAAGGTGCCAAACAAAATAACATAATGCCATTGAGAAAGATGAAGTTCACATGATTCATCTTATCACTCAGGGTCCATTCTTGTAGCCAGATAAAGAAAGAACTAGGTTGTCTTCTAAGGGAACTTAAAAAGAACAATCAAAGCCAGAAGCCACAAGTTCAATCAATTCTCAGTATTATGCCTTCAATATAAGAATGGTTGCCACACGTATTCCTGCAAGTGACTTGTATCATGTTTGACAGAGAAGATACATGAAAATGCAAAAAATGATCACCAATTACAAACACTATTGAGGAAGATTATCCAGAGGAAAGGGTACTTACCTGGTAATCAATTCTAAGTTTCCCATTAACTGCAAGGGCACATCGTGTCACAATCTCTTCTTCCATATTCATCATGCTTTCATAGTCAGAGTATGCTTCATACATCTAAAATCAATTTAAAAATGATTATTGATCATTTTGCACGAAGTTATATGGCTAAATTCTCTCCAAATGGATTTGTAAATTCGCTTTGAAGCCTAATAAACTAAATAATGAGAAGTCCTTTGACAGAGAGCTATTACCTCAATGGAGATGAATTCAGGATTATGACGAGTTGAAATGCCTTCATTGCGGAATATAAGGCCAATTTCATAAACTTTTTCAAATCCCCCAACCTACAACGCAAGATATATGATGGACTATTACAAAGAAGCAGAATAAGAACCGCTCTTCTAATAATAGTTTGAGAAAGTACAACAGAAAGTAGGGGTAGCATGGCGAAATCTGAAAGAAAACACTAAAGAAGGTCTGAAAAATCTCGGAGTAGTATGGCTGAAATTTGAAAAACACCAATATAATTTGTAAAACAAAGAACACTAAAGAAGGAACCTATCTAAAATAATCTAAACAAATTTTGAACTTGAGGGGATACTCTATGAATTCAAAAAATCAAAACCACGGCATCTAGATACTCATTCTGCATACATATTTGAATGATGTCCCTACTAAACAAACACAGTTACCATCTAAGTTTCATCTCATGAGCAGCTAATTAATATAGTTGAGTTTGATTATCAGATGCAGCTAGTCTGGATTAGAGTAGCTTCGAGAGATATGGAGCACAGAGAGATTTTGCTGCAATGAGTAGCAAGTCACACTGCTGAGCAAGGAGTTGATATTGAGTGGGTCTGGGACCTTACGCTCCTTATCAAGAAGGCCATTCTAAATTTTGCTGCCAAGTTTTGGTGGTTTGTTTGTCCCCTACGATGGCGGGAAATCAGTTGACTTTTGATCGGGCAATGATGATAGGGCAATGATGATAGCATGCCTGATGGTTGGGCACGAGATTAATCTCGCCCGCATTATTATCATTGAGATCCATGAGCGGGAATTCCGAAAGACCACTACACTTTCATATCCTTGCCTCATACTCAGACTATGTAGAGAGGCGACTTTCTTAGTATACCATGCCAACCCGTACATAGAGGTTATTAAGAGCGTGGATGTCAGTCTTATTCAGGATAAGTCAAACCTCACAGCACCACGTCGGGGTATCCAGATTGATATGTCACCTACAGTCGAAGCAGCACTTTCCTAAAGAAGTTAGAAGAGTGCACAATTTTAGCCCCCATTATTGAGCCTGATAAAACTACTCCATCTTCTTCTTTCCATAGCCCGATTTCGAGCGCACCACGTGCTTTAATTACTACAGGTTTCCCCATGTTGTCGCTAACCGGACTCTAGAAATTGGAGACTCAAATTGAGATCCTATTGCAGCATATTTGTCCATGGATGAGAAAGGTCGTAGAGGACACGGAGGCAAGAGAAAAGGTTGTTGAAAATAAGATTCAAGTAGTGCATCAAAGAATTGATGCCTTAGAGTTTCGGATACTAGATAGGCCTTGACCTGAGACGACTTTAGATCTCTCCGCCTTCCGAACTAAGTTGGACACCCTGGGATGACATTAATGCATTGGTTGATGCTAGCTCATCTACACACTAAAGGTGGAGGCGATGTTATATCTGCCCTATTTGAGGATGAAGAGCCTCCTCAAGACCTTCTACGTGTGGCAGGAAAGCGTGCGTGAAGAGCAGATGAAGCCCCTAATGCCGTTGATGAGGTGCGGCGAGGCTACAAGAGAGAGGTGTGCGCTAACGGTTGCAGAGAAACAAATCAACGGCAGATGAGGCAATGATGATAGCATGCCTGATGGCTGGTCACGAGATTGATTTCAGCCGCATTATTATCATTGAGATCTATGAGCGGGCATTCCGGAAGACCACGACACTTTCATTTCCTTGCCTGACACTCAGAATGTGTTGAGAGGCGACTGTCTGGGTATACTTGCCAACCAGCACATATATGTTATTAAGACCGTGGATGTTGGTCTTATTCGGGATAAGTCAAACCCCACAGTAGGGTTGTGTATCGATTGGTTCGGTTCGGTTTTGAAGTTCATCGCTTTGACTTATTGGTTATCGATTTGTAGATATGTTAGACCGTTATAGAACCATTAAGAAATTGACTTATCGTTTATTGGTTTATCAATTTTTTATCATTATAGGTTCGATTATCGATTTAACCGTTAAGATTTGACAAAAAAACATTGAAAAACACTTTAAAACAAGGTGACAAACCAAATGAACCATGCACATGAGTTCACAAGTTACATCTTTCTCAAAAGCAAACACTTTTACATTTGTAGAATAACCAAGAGTTTGGGACAACCAACAATGAAAGTAGGAAACCAATCTCTTAGTCAATGACTTTATATACAAAATGGTATAAATATAATTATTTAATTTACTATCGGGTTATCAATTAACTTGTTAGGAAAAAACCTATATGATGCAATCCAAATTGGCTCAAAGCCATCCATTCACGAACTTCAACGGATTGATGGATCGTTCACAAGGATGGAGGCTCGTGGGATTGAAATCGTGCCAAAGAGGGGGTTTCATGCCTTGCATGGTAACATATGCACCTTGAAGGAGCTCCCAGTTGGGCAACATCATGCTTGGATGATATCTTAGAGCGTGGGAGGCCTAACGAAGCAAGGAGGAGCAAGTGAAGGAGTGCTCCATTCGGCGAGCTAGAGAAACCTTCGGCGACTCGCCAAAACCCTTTGGCGAGGGTTCCCAAGATCGCCAACTTTCCCAAGGAGTTACAAAGAGGTAAGCTGCTCACTAGGCGAGCTGAAGACCATTGGCGCATCACCAAGTGGATTGGGCGATGGTCCCCAGACCGCCAAAAGTTACAGTAGCTCCCAACCAAGGCAAGGAGCAGGATTCCTCACCGAGTTCATTCGGCGAATCACCAAGCCATTAGGCGAGCCCAACTTGGCTCGCCCATTGGCCATTTCGGGTTACTTTTGGGCCCATCTAGCTAATAATGTCTTAAAACTATAAATAGGTGTTTTAAGGTTCATTTTAGGTAGACTGATTTGAATATTGTGGTTATAAACCTAAAACTACTTGTGTGAGTGTTTGAAAGCTTGGTATAAGCTTTTGTTGAACCTTGTTAGAAACGTTGGTTGCTTGGGATATCTATTCCCTTGAGGTCATCGTAAGAGTTAGGTGCTTCTTGTTGGATCAACGAATTGAGGTCTTTGGGTTTAATATACCCTTAAGCTGCTCTTTGTTTCCTCTTTTTGTGTGTATCTATATATCTTACTTTCTTGTATTTTTTATTTCCGCATCTTATTATGATTCTTCTTGTCATAATTACATCACTATAACTGTTAAGAACCGATCACCCGATAATAAAAAAAATCAAAACCGTTATCAAAATCGCTAAACTAATAACCCATTACGGATACAGCAATAAAAAAAATTGGTTCAGATTATCAATTTTGGTTCGATTTTGAACAGCCCTACCCCACAGCACCATGTCGGGGTATCCAGATTAATATGTCACCTACGGTCGAAGCACTTTCACCAAAGAAGTTAGAGGAGGGCACAATTCCAGCCCCCATTACTGAGCCTGATGAAACTACTCCGTCTTCTTCTTCCTCTAGCCTAACTTCGAGTGCACCACGTGCTTCAATTACTACAAGTTTCGCCATGTTGTCGCTAACCAGACTCTAGAAATTGGAAACTCAAATCGAGATCCTATTGCAGCATATTCGTCCATGGAGGAGAAAGGTCGTAGAGGACACGGAGGCAAGAGAGAGAATGTTGTTGAAGATAAGATTCAAGTAATGCATCGGAGAATTGATGCCTTAGAGTTTTGAAAACTAGATGGACCAAGACCTGAGCCGACTGTAGACCTCTCCACCTTCCAGACTATGTTAAGCCACACCCCGAGCGGACATTGATGCATTAGCTCATGCTAGCTCATCTACACCAAAGCCTCCCCCACTAATGGTGGAGGCGATGTTATATATGCCCTATTTGAGGATTAAGAGCCTATGCAAGACCCTCTCCGTGTGACTAGAAAGTGTGTGCAGATGATGCACCTAGTGACGTTGATGAGGTGCAGTGAGGCTAGGCTACAAGAGAGTGATGTGAACTAAAGGCTTCTCGGAAACAAATCAAATGTAGATGAGAAGTTTAGGCATTAGCGAGAGCGTGAGTTAGCAGTCGAAGCATCAGCCTCGAGGGGCACTATTCATGGTGCTCCAAAGACAAGCTTCTTAATAGTTCTTCGGCACCACAGGTCTGTCTAACCCTAAGTTTTTATATCATTTGTGAATTGAGGGCATTGCACTATTTTTTCATGTGGGGTTGGGTGAATGGATTGTGAGTGTGGGGATATGATGACTAGGATGATGAAAAGGTTTAACTCAACTGATGATCATGTGAAAGAGATGGGTATTGATTTTTCAAGTATTGGGCAGATGGTAAATTCACATGCAGTAGCAACTGAGTTGTCAACTAACTTCAAGTGTGAGTCCCCGTCAACAAGGAACACTACCTAGCATCTGTTGTGGATGCGTGGGAACCCCTTAAATTAAGCATTTAATTATTATTTTAGTAGCTTTATTTGTTATTCTAGAATAGGGTTTATGTTTCATAGTTTTATAAGGATTAGGTTATGCTATAGTTATTAGTTCTGAATAGGATTTAGGTCTCCTACTTTTATAAGAATTAGACTTCCTATTAATGTAATAAGACTTCCTATTTAAAGGAGCTTTTGATGAATAAACTAGTAAGTCATTTTTCTTGCTTTTTAGAGTTCTCTCTTCCATTGAACTCTAAGGTTTCAGTCTCCCTTTGAAGAGCTGAAGAGATCGGAGTTCTCTCTTTTAATGAACTCTTAAGGTTTCAACCTCTCTTTAACGAGCTGATTTATGCCTCGCCCTGTGAATCGATCCTTCCCAAAAAATTCATAACAATTTGATATCAGTGCCTAACACAATGGGCGATGAGATCAGTTCCAGATTTGGCAAAAGTTACTTCATATTAGCAATCCCCTATATAGCTCAAAGAAAAATTACTTCATATTAGCAAATCCCCTATAGTTCACGATCTTAATAAGTTTAATTGTTCTAGATGCAGTCTTTTCTACAGTTTAAAAGGGTGTGTGCTTGTATTGGTGGAAAAATATTGTGAGATCCCTGCGCATCATGTGTTCCTCATTTTTTAAGGTACGTTATTTCTGTGTTTGCATCACCTAGAACATTTACATCTAAGCACAACTAGCATTTTAAAACATAAATAGAAGTAGCAGAGTAGTTCAGGTAAGTTGGAACACACTAATTGATGAATCACAAGAAGTGTGATAAAAATAGATTTTTCTATTAAATGAAATAAGAAGTGTTACCTATATGACAGCCATCCACCAAGCTCTGTCCTTTCACTGCCTAAAACAATATCCTTTTGTGCCCTAGGAAGTAGTTCAAGTTTTTCCCATCTGATCCATTGAGGGCAACCAGACTCTTCAGGTCCATAGGATTTTCTCAATTCCATATGCATGAAATAAGGGCATCCACCATCAGTTTCCCAAGTCTGGAAGTTGCTTCCGTTGCATATATCTGATGAGATAACCACATCAAAAAAAAATATTTACCAGCATAAGGTTCATTGTATTTAAAAATGTAAGAAAACATGTTTTCTATCACCTTTGCCTTGAAGTCTTTGAGGCTGGTAAGAAATGGTCACCCTAGCATACCCACTGGACTTGAGATTAGTACCAGATCTATGGAATAAATATTTTGCAAGCTTTTCACTGTTTTAAACCAAGGTTCAGCCAGTATCAAACTTTTGGAATCAAGAAGCTCCGAAACTTCCTTTCCTACAAACTCTAAATTTGATGAACTTTGGCTTCATTGAATTAAAGCTTTCTCATCAAGCAGGGAAGAAATAACAAGTGGATACAGCTATGGATGAAAGGTCCAAAAGGCAGTAACACCCGGAAACCACTTATATTAACTATGTGGCATGGTGGAAAATAGTTGCCCGTTCCCTCACTTTAACATGTCTGCAAATGTTGTATCAGTGAACATGATGTCAGTATATACTCCAATTATATGCTGGAAAGGCAAATTTGCAGAGAATGGAAGAGACTTACAAACTTCATGGAATTAAAGAGTGTTAAAAGTTTCTCAGCAACCAGGATATCTTAAGGTTCCAAAGGATATCAACCGATAAAGAAAAAAATAATAGGAAAAAAAGGGAACTTAAAAACATATATGGGTAGTGTAAAAAATGTAGTATAAAGTAGTGGCAGCTCATGGTTCCAGGAAAGTCTAGTCTATCAATATGAAATAGAAATTTAAAGCTGAAACATCGGAACCCCACCCCCCATACTTTGAAAAATAGCCATATTTTATTATTAATTTTTTGTGGGATTACATTACACTCACGTTTGGTTCATTAAAGTCAAATAGAACATCAGGAGATAAGAGAACCCTTCTTTTTGGATAGCTTTAATCTATATAAAATACTGCTACGAGAGGTGAAAACGAGGTGAATTTTTAGGCGATATGCATTTACATAAGCTATTTAGCAAACAAAAAAGGGAAGTGCAATTACACATAATATACACTTCAAGATGCTTATAAATGAATTTCTAGAACGGACGTTCTTCTAGAACTCCTACCTTGACAGCAGCTCAGTTTCGCATTTACTTAACCTAAGCAAAATAGAGGCTTGAGGTATTGTTTCACACACATTGTCCCCAAGAAAATGGCAGAAAGTTTCAACCAGAATCTAAAATACACACCCCATTATAGGTATGGCCCTCAAACAAGCAAGTATAAATCAAGACTACATGCTTCCCAATTCTAAATCTAGTTTCTTTAATAATTGAATGTACTATAATATGAAGCATGATACTAAAACATATTGTTCTTGATCCAGGCTTGTCGACAGTTTAAAGATAAATGATAGTGCTAGAGCCATACTACTATTCCTCTATAAAACAGTAAGATGTGAGCTAGAGCTATTTAGAGAAAACATTTAATGGGAGAGCAAAAACCACCTGGAATATGTGTCGCTATCAAAGTGTTAAAGCCATAATTATAAAATAACAAAGAAAGAAAAAAATAACCTAAATAGATGAGTATTGTGGCTAACTGGTGCTCTATTTTGCAGCATAAATTCAATCAATTTATCAGGATTTTGAGCTGAAAATGAAGGAGACAACAGTAAAATCGAGTTAGTTACTTGTTTCAACTTTAACAACTGTCACAATTATTCAAATCTCCCAATGTTCTGATGTTACTGAAGCACTTAAACTGAACATCAAAAAGCATGAACTCAAAGAGAAGTCTAAACGGGAGAGGGAATGTACACAGATTCATGAAATAGAAAAGCTCACATATATCTAATAAATTAGCTTATGAGCAGAGAAGCCATGCAAATTCTCAGACAAAAGTATATACAAGTTATCTCAAGTCATTCCTTTAACCTGTTATACCTAAAGAATTTCTTATATCTTATCTCTGGTCTCCCTTCTTCCTTAACTCTTTTCATTCATACATCAAAGTCTATGAAAATGAAAGCCCACATTTTCAACTTCCTACATAACTGCATCCACATAAAAGTTATATCACAGACCCTAAATTAAAATCAACAATGTTGGCTTAAACAGAAAGAGAGTTTTGATTGAGTTGATGTTCCAACCAACTCTATGAATCTCTTGACTAAAGCATAAGCTTTAGATAGGCATAAATAGAAAAATTAACCAATTTATTTACCAGAATCTTCATTGATTTGCTCCAAGTATACAAGTATATTGGAAAATTTTCCGCTTTTTAATGAATGAAGTATACGGTAGAACAACTAACCTTGAAGATGATAAAATTTCTCAAAATGACCAATTAATGTAGGCACTCTGAAGTGACAGAAATAAAAATCATAAAGAAACACCATACAGTATCTTAAAGAAATGTGTAGAGCTTAAGCATTCGAAACCCCCCCCCCCCGCCCACCCCCCTCCACTTAAAAATATACAGAGATTATTATTTAAATTTTGGTTGGGATTACATTACACTCATGTTTGGTTCATTCAAGTCAAAATAAGCTATGAGAGGTGAATTTTCAGGAGGCATCATCAGCTAATTACCAAACAAAAAGGGAAGTGCAATTGCACAAAATATACACTTCAAGATGCTTATAAATGAATTTTCAGAATAAATGTCGTCCTTCCAGAACTCCTAGAAAACAAATCAGTTTCGCATTTTGTTAACCAAAGAAAAAATGGAGGCTTGAGGTATTGTTTACCACACATTGTCCCCAAAAAAATGGCAGAAAGGTTCAACCAGAATCTGAAATACACACCCCATATGTAGGGCTCTAATGGCCATCTAACAAGCAAGTATAGATCAGGACTACATGCCTCCAAATTCAAATTCTAGTTTCGTTAAGAATTAAAAAAGTTATATAAGGTATCGTACCTGCACATTACTCTCTTGCACTAGAATATCCTTCGCTTTCTCACACAGTCCTTTTACCTACACAACAAGCACCTTTATCAGCCAATTTATTTATCACTAATACAAGAGGGGGAATAAAAAATGTGCACCATAACAAAAGAGCCACATGAAGCAAGTCATTAAATAAAAGCCTAACATAAGCAAAGATGAATAAGCTCAAAATGAAACTACTTCAGTAGAAGAACCAAAGTATTGATAAATATTGTCTTTGTTATAAGCTTATGCCCAGCTCTTTCCCTGTATACAAGCTTCAGTAATAATATATTCCACAATCTTGCATTCTCAAAACGGTAGCTTCTACTAGTTACCTTCTTGCCTGCTGAAGTTCATGTGAATGATCGTGAAAGCTCTTCAAATCCTATTTCACTGGAAAAAAAGTGATCCCATTCTGTTTTTGCTTTCTTTTTTCAGAAGAGGATGGGGAAAACTATCTAAAACTCTGCAACAACCCACTACCATTCCTTTCATGGATTCCATTTCAACCAACTATTATTAAGGAACTAGCATATTCAATTACAAGCTCATGAATGAAGAGAAATGACAACACCATAAAAGACTAGATTATGCAATACAACTTAGTAAAAGATTGATTATACAATCGGAAGTAAATACACTCCTAACAGTTCGAGAGCACTAGGAAGTCAACTAGTGAGCAAGGAGCAAAAATGGGTCGAAAGTGAATATGATATCACATTCAAATTGATTGAAGTCACAGATTCAATCAACAATTCTATACGGCAGCACCATTACCATCTCTTATGACCCCACCATAATAAGAATTTCGAGAGTAGCCAAAACACGACTAGTTCGTGAAGGAAGACAGGAATCCATTAATATGACATATACAAATTGAAGTTCTTTTTCGTTTAAAGTAAACATGATAGTCTACCTTACTACAATTAATAGGAAAATGATTATAAAGAACACTAAAATGAATTTTCCATGTTTTTCCCTACATCCAAACAAAAACAGAAACTGAATATTTCAAAATTTTGAAATCGAGTAACACAAATATATTACCTTTCTTATGGACAATTAAAAGTAAAATGACAATTAGTGTACTGCATGTTTACCTCACTACAATTCATAGAAAATGATACTAAAGAACAATAAAATGAACTTTTCCATGGTTTTCCTACCTCCAAACTGAAAAGAAACTGAAAATATTTCAAAATGAAATCGAGCAACACATATGGTTCCCTTGCGAGGACAATTAAAAGTAAAAATGACAATTAAGCGTACTGCATGTCTGCCTCACTACAATTCACAGGAAAATAATACCAAAGAACACAAAATCAAACTTTTTCATGTTCTCCCTACATCCAAAACTGACAAGAAACTGTAAATATTTCCAAGTCTAGAAATCAAATAACACATATATATGTTAGTTTCCCTTCTTCTAACCATATAAATAATGAAGAACGCGTGGATCTGATCTACATAAACTTAGAATAATACCAAGTATAAAAAGAAAACCCATAAAGTTTCAACAAAACAACTCATCAATCTGGAATTGAATCAAGAAAAGGGCACAAAATTTAGGGAAAATACGCATCCAATTACAAAAATAAAAAAATGGGGTTGTTTCACTTGATTTACGCTAAAACCAAAGTAAAGTAACCTTATTATGGAAATATTACTACAACTTGGAGAGAACATTTAACATGGTCTCTCATTGGTGGTTCTTGACTTCCTTTAAAATTCAATTTGGTAATTTTATTTATCCAGAGGTGGAAACCAACTTTGCAAGCATAGGACAACTATATTGGTATATTTCTCGTACAGAGTATTTTCCCCCACAATATCAATAAACTATTACACCCTCCCCCACTCAAAATAAATAAATAACATGATTTCCAAAAAGTTGCTTTTAAGCAGTAAAGATATCAAAAAAAATATGTTTGTGATAAACTAAATCATAGATAAAACCTGTAGCTGTTAAACACAGGAAATCTCATGTTACTAATTTACCAGCACCCTACAAGAACATGATGAGAGCAAGTGAGCTTAAGGACAATAGAGCATACCTTCATCTTTTCATGAGTTTCATTAACAGTTTCACCATCCTTCTTCTTCCTCCAATGGTGACCATCTTTACGGAAATCTTGTAGTACTTTCCGATCAAATAGAAACATTGAACCACCTGAAACCGAAAAGCTATATTAGTTAAAACTATAAAAAAGAAAAAAAAAGGAAAATTGCTTGGGTAGATAACGATGAACCTGGAGTTCGGGTAGGGGATGTTGATGTAAGATGTGCTACAGCTGCCACGAATTTAGAGAAAACATTGATTAGACTGGGAGAGCAAAAACCACCTGGAATATTTAGTTGGCGTTCACAAAGCTTCCAGAACTTCTGAAGAATGGATTCATCTAGAGAGTACCCTAAAGCTTCTAGCTCTGTGGATGCAAAGGTTGCTTTCCTGAACAGACCACTGTTCTGAAACAACACAACCTAGATCAAGAAAAACAACAAACTCAATCAATCAAAAGAGAACATAGAAGGCACTAACAGGAGATAAGTGAACATAGAAGTTTGTTATAATGGTTACCATACATGCAAGTTGACTGGCACGAAGACCTTTCGGAGATTTCGTAGTCAGGAAGAACTCAAGTAGTTCAAACAAGGTACTGCGCTTGGAGATAAACAAAGATATAGATTGTTCCAGGACTGATCCAGAGTTTATGATAGAGTGTAGGCAATAGCAAATATGAAGATGCATGTTAAGCAGCAGAAATCCAATAACCTGAACAGTAAGCCAAAGCAGTTGAGTACAGGCAAGACTAAGAAAAAGAATTATACAAATTACAGTATACTCACCTTGTCATCAATACATCTGAAGTTTTTGAAAGTCTCTGCAGGATCTTTATGCAAGCTTTCAATGAAAATTTTCCTTGACAATTGAAGTTCATACAACCTTTTCAAGTTAAAAAAACAGTGAATATTCATCATCACCATCCTGCAACAACAAAAATTGCACATTTGACCAAAACGTATCAATAAAACACAGTCCCCTTCAATTTGTTAATGGCACATACCGCAACTTCTTTTAATACAGATTTAAGTTTGATAACGAGCTCATCTTCAATCCCCTTAAATTTGTTAAGGGCAAAGTCCTGTAACTCCCCACAACTCACAGTAGCACAGAAGTCCAGAGCTTTTACACAAGATCTCAGAGCTTCCTTTACACCATGCTTAAGGAATGCCTTTTTCTTCAAAAGGACATCAGATGTAAAATTCTGGAAAAGCAAAAGAAAACAGCTTTTAGTTGACAGTTCAAAAACAAATTACTTCATATTGTCAATCCCCTATATAGTTCATGACCGTAATAAGTTCCACAAACGCACCTGATCTTGTCTTTTAAGAGAATCACGCTCAAGGTTCATATGAACAATGATTTCAAGTAGATAGTGAATATTTGCTTTGTCAGACATAAATTTGTGAGGAAGTTGTGGATAATTCCTCATCATAGAAATGGTTATATCACGCTTAAAAATTTCAAACACGTCCTGGATATTACAACATAAGCATTCAAACAATTCAGTATCCCGGAGTAGTATGGCTGAAATCTGAAAAATACCAAATAATTTGTCATTGACAAAGAACACTAAAGAAGGAACCTATCTAAAGTAATAATTTGTCATTGACAAAGAACACTAAAGAAGGAACCTATCTAAAATAATCTAAACAAATTTTGAACTTGAGGGGATACTCTATAAATTCAAAAAATCAAAACCACGGCATCTAGATACTCATTCTGCGTACAGCTTTGAATGATGTCCCTACTGAGCAAACACAGTTACTGTCTAAGTTCCATGGTACATGAAAATAATCTGACTGCTCACTCTATTATCAAACTCCAAGTACAATAAAACATCTTAATGTTGTTAGAAAAATGTTAAAGATGGTAACATGATAATATACGTTCCACTAAATAATACTAGTAAGTAATCTGGATGTATTTGACCAACTGACCTGATTTAAGACAAACATACAGTTCAAAAAAAAATTGCAGCACAAAGAACACCGCTAAAACAGTACAGATGTACCAGGTTGCAGAAATATTACCAACTTATTGTTTCACAAGTACTTTCTTGGAATCCATTCTCAGGTGTAAACGGTGAAGTTTGAAGCAAAAATATAACATTTACTTAAGAGTACCAACAAGAAGAACTAAAGAACCTCACCTTTTGTGCTTTGGTGCAATATTTCTTTTTATTATCACTAGCATCTCCACAACTGCCTTCCTAGTTGATGCAAAAAGTAGCCGAATTAGGTTTGTTGCATCTTCATCACTTAATTCAGCTGATAGCTCTACTTCCAAGAGCATACACAGGATACGTTTCAATCTTGTAAAGACATAATTTCCAAGTGAATATTTTCTTCAACCACGTAACAAACTTAGGGATCCATGATAAGAAGAAGACCCTTCTTAAGTTTTTCTATGATAAAATAGGAATATAGTTGTCAAATCAATAAAAATAGAAAATGCCTATTAGCCGTTGTAGAAATTACTAGTCTAACCAAACTAGAGATAATTGTATTATAGCATTAATACTAAAAAACCACAGGGAGACAAATTCAGAAATTATACAGTAACTTAGAATGTCTTTCAAACAAACTTGAGCCACTAGAAGACTAGGCTCACTGAAAGTTGTAGGGAGATACTACTCTAACCAAAACTACATACTATTTTCATGTTGCAATGTAATGTCCAATCTACTCATATGACAACTCATTTGCAGCATATCCTCAAGTCCATAGAAATAATTGAAGACTATGACAGACTTAAACTAGTAGATCGAATTTAGGATGAAAAGGGTGTGTGCTTGTATTGGTGGGAAAATTATGAGATCCCTGCATCATGTGTTCCTCATTTTTTAAGGTACATTATTTCTCTGTGGTTGTATCCCCTAGAACATTTACATCTAAGCACAACTAGCATTTTAAAACATAAGTGGAAGTAGCAGAGTAGTCCTCGTAAGTTGGAACACACTAATTGATGAATCACAAGAAGTGTGACAAAAATAGATCTTTCTATTAAATAAAATAAGAAGTGTTACCCGTATGACAGCCATCCACCAAGCTCTGTGCTTTCACTGCCTAAAACAATATCCTTTAGTGCCCTAGGAAGTAGTTCAAGTTGATCCCCTCTGATCCATTGAGGGCAACCAGACTCTTTAGGTCCATAAGATCTTCTCAGTTCCATATGCATGGAAATAAGGGCATCCATCATCAGTTTCCCAAGTCTGGAAGCAGCAGCTTCCGTTGCATATATCTGATGTGTACCCCAAAGCTTCTAGCTCCGTGTATGATACAAGGGTTGCTTTCCTGAACAGCCACCACTGTTCTGAAAAAATAACACAACCTAGACCAAGAACAACAACAAACTCAATTAACCAAAAGAGAACATAGAAGGCACTAACAGGAGATGAGTGAACATAAAAGTTTGGAATAATGCTTACCCTACATGCAAGTTGACTTGCACGAAGACCTTCCGAAGGTTTAGTAGTCAGGAAGGACTCAAGTAGATCAAAGTGGCGCTTGGAGATAAGGAAGTTAAAGATTGTTCCAGGATTTTTCCAGAGTTTAAGATAGAGAGTAGCCTGCAAACATGCAGATGCATGTTAAGAAGCAGAAATCCAATAACCTAAACAGTAAGCCAAAGAAGTTGAGTATTGGCAAAACTACAAAAAAAAAGGAATTTTTCAAACTACAGTATACCCACCTCGTCATCAATACTTCTGAACTTTTTGAAAGTCTCTGCAAAGGTTTTTGAAAGTCTCTGCAAGATCTTTTTTTTATCGAGAAATCCATCTTCCACTTAAATACCGGGCTTCACTTTGCATGGTGTGGGGCTTGAACCTGCGACCTAAGCCACAAATCCTCCACTTTTTTCCACTAGAGCTAAGCCTTTTTGGCTCCACTTAAATACCGGGCTTCGCTTTGCATGGTGTGGGGCTTGAACCTGCGACCTAAGCCACAAATCCTCCACCTTTTCCCACTAGAGCTAAGCCTTTGGCTCCACTTAAATACCGGGCTTCTCTTTGCATGGTGTGGGGCTTGAACCTGCGACCTATGCCACAAATCCTCCACCTTTTGCCACTCGAGCTAAGCCTGGGGGCAGTCTCAACAAGATCATTACGCAAGCTTTCAATGGAAATTTGCCTTGACAATTAAAGATCATCCAACCTTTTCAAGTTAACAAGCAGTGAATATTCAACATCACCATCCTGCAACAACAAAAAATTGCACAATTAACAAAAATGCATCAATATAACACATAGTCCCCTTCAATTTGTTAAGGGCACATACAGCAACTTCTTTTATTGCAGATTTAAGTTTGATAATGAGCTTATCTTCAATCCCCTTCTATTTGTTAAGGGCAAAGTCCGGTAACTCCCCACCACTCTCTGTAGCACAGAGGTTCAGAGCTTTTACACAAGATCTCAGAGCTTCCTTCTCACCATGCTTAAAAAATGCGTTTTTCATCAAAAGGAAAGCAGTTTTAAAATTCTGGAAAAGCAAAATAAAACAGTTTTTAGTTACTAGTTCAAAATAAATTACTTCATAATAGCAATCCCCTATATAGTTCACAATCTTAATAAGTTTAATTGTTCAAGTTGCAGGCTTTTCTACAGTTTAAAGATAAATTAATAGTGTCAGAGCTATACTACTATTCCTCTATACAACAGTAAGGTATGAGCTAGAGCTACCACAAATGAAGAGAAAACATTGAATGGGACAGCAAAGACCACCTGTGATATTTAGTTGGCGTTCGCAAAGCTTCTAGAACTTTTGATGAATGGATTCATTAGGAGAGTACCCCAAAGCTTCTAGCTCCGTGGATGATGCAAGGGTTGCTTTCCTGAACAGCCACCACTGTTCTGAAAAAATGACACAACCTAAACCAAGAAAAACAATAAACTCAATTAACCAAAAGAGAACATAGCAAGCACTAAAAGGAGATAAGTGAACATATAAATTTTGGACTAATGCTTACCCTACATGCAAGTTGACTTGCACGAAGACAGTAGCGACTAGCTAGAAGATCCTTTTCAAGGACAGTAAGTTTAGCCCTCCATGGTGATGATGCAACGAAGGCCTTCTCCCTTCAACATTAAATCAAAAGCCTTGTTGATTTAAGAATGTGGAAGTGTATGAGTGATGAATTTATCCAATTCAAGTTCCTTATTCATGTATTTCTCAACAGAAGGAATATCCGAACTAGATTTGTAGTTTCCAAAGAAGGTTTCTTTGAGAGTCCTTTCATTCAGAAAGTTCATAGGGTATGTCTTGAACACAGCTTCCTTATGGGGTACACCAACAAGTACAGCCACTCCCCACCCCTGATAATTAATTACGACAATGTTCATTAAGATAAATGTATTAATAAGAACATACAACTAAGGAAATTTGATGATAGAAAACATACATCATGGACACATTCAAATGCTAGAATCATAGCATCAATATGGCCAGTACATTCCACACTCCTATCGACTCCACCATCAATCATCTCAGCAATTACCTGATCAAATAATCAAAATTCAAGAAAATATGATCAAGTATAACTCACAGCTGTCTTTTGTTTCTTTTGCGAAATGATCCATTAGGAGAAGTAAATATGAGTACCTCTTGAACTAGTTCACTATAATCCATTGGGTTCACAACTGTGTCGCATCAAATTTCTTAACTGTAGAATAAAAGTAAAATGGATGAATTAGTTGCTTTGCTATGAGACAAGTTACAAGGAAAGAATTATAAAATAATGGATCAAGAATGTGTAAGGTACAAGTTACTTACCTTGCTCAAATCTGCTAGCATTTAAATCAACACCAATTATCCTTGAAGACCAACACTTCTTGCTCCTTCTGCAGCCTGACCAAATGAGATCAGATCATTAGTAAGATTAACATATATATGGATAAAACAAAACAGAACAAGAAAGTTATTTTCCATGTGAAGAATACTCACAGCAAGGCCTACAACCCCAGTCAAAAAATAGCCACACTTGAACCTTTTGTTGGTTTAGCAACATTCAAAGTTGCTCCAAGGCTTTCAAAAACATCTGCAAATAAAGGAATGAACGTCCTATCATCAGCATATGTAAACCACCTCAATAGATATACACAAAAATGATTCAACAGCAATAAAGTAAAATCTAATTAGAATCGGTTAAAGAGGAATTGAAGCAAGCAAGCACAACAAAACAAAACTAAACTGACTAGTATAGATAGCTTCTGATGGTTTCATTCCTTGATTAGGAAGTGAGTCACCTTCAAAGAATAGGATTATTTGTAGTGACGTTTTTTTAGGGACTGATAAGGTATAACTGAAGTGACTTTTCAAAGAGGAATGAGTAATTCTTATGGAATAATCACAGAAGGACTTTGATTGTAGCTATGCATGTAGCTCCCAAAGCGATCAAAATGCTACACGAATGCCCTTCCCATATAGTTGGGAAGTCACTGGTTGAAAAGAGACATCAAATGGACCAGGCAAGTTAGCTGATTTGACCATTCCACCATATTGATATATTTTTATATCTTAAAAAAATTAGATTCATGAACGATTAGCAAGTGAAAGACCGATCTCTTTGCACCAATACTCTAATACTGTTGCAAGATTGGTACTGGAGCATGGTTGAGACCAATGTGAAAATACGAATGTCAGATCCACAATCTTTGGAAACAGAAGACCCCAAGCCTCATTTGAACAAATACACAAAAAGAAGTATATTTAAAATGCTCCTAATTTTTTCTTAGTTGAAGTTCCTATATTCTCTTAGTTGAAAATAGAATACACCTAACCTTAGGAACTGCGTCAGCAGCAACCAACTTCCCAACAGCAATGATTACCAATTTGCGTAGGTGAGGGGTTGTTTTGGCCTTTTTCTGTTGAAACAGTTAAACTTAGCCATAAGGCTTTAATGGCAATCTAACAAGAAAGTATAGATCAAGACTACATGGCATCTCAATTCTAATTCAAGTTTCTTTAATAAATAAAAGTGCTATAATACGAAGCATGATACTAAAAATTAATTGTTCTAGATGCAGGCTTTTCTACAATTTAAATATAATATTGTTAGAGCCATACAATATTCTGTGAGAACTGCCACGAATTGAAAGAAATCAATGAATGGGAGAGCAAAAACCACCTAGAATATGTAGTTGGCGTTAACAAAGTTTCCAGAACTTTTGAAGAATGGATTCATCTGGAGAGTACCCCAAAGTTTCTAGCTCTGTGGATGCAAGGGTTGCTTTCCCGAAACAGCCACCATTGTTCTGAAAAAACAACACAAACCTAGACCAAGAAAAACAACAAACTCAATTAACCAAAAAAGAAAATAGAAGGCACTGATAGGAGATAGGTACTAACAGGAGATAGGTGGAACATAGATGAGAAATGCATACCCTACATGCAAGTCAGACCTTCCAGATATTTATTCATCAGGAAGGACTTAAGTATTTCAAACAAGGACTATGCCATAGTTTATGATAAGAGTGTAGGCACCAGTAAACATGCAGACACATGTTAAGAAGAAGAAATCCAATAACCTAAACAAGTAAATTAAAGCAGTTGTGTATTGGCAAGACTACGAAAAAGAATTATTCAAACTACAATATACCCACCTCGTCATCAATACTTCTGAAGTTTTTGAGAGTCTCTGCAAGATCTTTATGCAAGCTTTCAATGGAAATTTGCCTTAACAATTGAAGTCCATACAACCTGTTCAAGTCAACAAGCAGTGAGTATTCATCATCACCATCCTGCAACGACAACAATTGCACATTTGACCGAGCTGCATCAATAAAACACAGTCACCTTCAAAATTTGTTAAGGGCACATAGAGCAACTTCTATTATAGCAAATTTAAGTTTGATAATGAGCTCATCTTCAATCCCCTTTGATTTGTTAAGGACAAAGTCCTGTAACTCCCCACAACTCTCAGTAGCAATACTTTTACACAAGATTATACGAGCTTCCTTCTCACCATTCTGAAAAAATGCCTATTTCACCAGAAGGACAGAAGATTTAAAATCCTGGAAAAGCAAATTTTACTTACCAATTCAAAAAAAAAAACTATTTCATATTGGCAATCCCCTATACAGTTCATAATCGTAATAAGTTCCACAAATGCACCTGAAGGAAGTCATGGCAGACATCAGTGGGAGCATTTAATGTAATTCTCCATCTTAAATACTACACTTCTCCATAAGGTATCAATCTTGTAATAGTTTTGATTGCACCACGTCTTACTTCTACTGGAGTGTCCATTTTAAACAACCGAAATAAGTGCAGGAAAAAGAAGATGCATATGCTCATCTTATGTCCCTGCACATTAAGGTGAGACCACTACCATAAACATCAAAGTGATACCAACCAAGGCATGGACCAAAAGCAACCAAGGAAGACTAACCACCAAAAATTTCAAGGGTGTGGAGAATAGGAATAACATATGTGTAGTCATTAAACCTCTCTGCATCAGTAAGAACTTGAATACAACGGGTTAAAACGAGTGTTACCTGCAGTAGAGGATCAGCGACCAACCTCACAATGAATGGAGAAGAGGGCGAAATTAGGGTTCGGAATTGGGGGGCTGAGAAATTTCGGATAAACAAAACCCCCTCGTCCTTGGTTGCTTTTGCTGCTGAAATCGTAACGTTGAAGAAGAAGACAAGAATTGTACGCACGAGTTCACAGTTGTTTCCCGTCTGCCTCTGTGATTTCGTCGTTTGCCACTGTCGTGTATTGACGAAGACGCCATTTGGATTGTTGTTGTCGTTGCACACGGTTGATGCTGAGCGTGAAGACGCCGCTGTGAAGACAGTGTTTGGTCGCCGTGTATTGCTAATGTTAACGTTGGGGCTGAGAAGAGAATCTTCTGGGTTTCTTGAGTTTGATTAACATAAATGGGCCGGGTATGGAGGAGAATAGGGATTGGAAAGCTGAAGAAGTGGGCTGCTGGAAATGGCACTAAAAGGCCCAAAATTGATCTCTATATTTTTGGCTATTCAAATAATAGCCCAAATGTAACCAAATTGAGATTAATCGGTCAACATGAATTAGTTAATGATCTTCTCAAACTTAATGAAATAAAATAATTAATTCATTTAATTACAAACTAATTAACTCAAAATTATAACTATAATTTGAACCAAATTAAATTAATAAAAAAATTTGACTAAAAGTGTAAAATCTTTTTAAATGGTTTTCGAATGTTTGAAAAGTATTTAATTGCGTAAGGAAATCATATAAAACTATTTATTATCTAAAATATATTAAACATGACTGAATTACTCTAAAATCTTTTAAAAAAAAATTGAAATTTATAAACTAATTATTCAAAATTGTTTGGAATCTATAGAAATGGTAAAATTGGGACCCTCTAAATCATCCCACCTCTCTCTCTGTACATACCAAAGAAAATCAATTATTTTTTCAAAAGAAAATACATGCATATAGACAGTTTAGAGAAAATTCTTGCATAAACTAGGAGTAATATTTGATAAATATCAAGAAGAGTGCTAACTCATTCTTATATCAACAACTATTAAATCATATAGATTTTGCAGATGGACTTGCATGGAGTCCTCTAGATGTAGGAGCTTGTCCTAGAATTCGAATTCGATATTCAACAAACTGCACTCCAGATGTATGTCCACAACGCCGCGATGTAGGAGCTTGACCTAGAATTCAAATTCGACATTCAACAAATTGAAATTGAGTCGTTAATTCAATTCAAATGGTCTCAAACGAGAAAGGAAAAGGCAGAGAGGACGCGCTGCGCTGTTGGATGTTGGGTTCGGGTTTGGGAGGAAGAAGAGTATGGGTACGTCGGTTGGTATCCCCATATATTCTGCGTATGTATTTTATTTGTTGGTGGGTTTTGGGCTTGGGTCTTACCAAATGAAAATGGTTTGGGAAAATGTGGGCTGGATTTTTGTATTTATATTCCAATTTCAATTAAAGTTAAAAGTGTGATTAGAATTGAGTTTAATTTGAGTAAATTTGGCTAACAATTAACGAGTTTCGTAATCTTACCAAAATAAAATAATTATAAATTAATTAACTTTAAAATATAAAAATATTACTTCAACCAAACTAATTGACAAAATTATTTGGTATTCCGGAAATACTGAATACTAAATGGTAATAATGTCTAACACTAAATTCAAACCCAAATACGATAATTCTAAAATTTTACTCTTGGATACTATCAAATATCGAATACCAGATTATCAAAAAAATCAATTCGACTCGATTCGGTAATTCGGTTTTTGATATTTTATGCTCTGCCCTACTAGAAGCAATGTGGGCTTTAGTAAGTTTGATTCTTTAAAAAATGATCAAAATCCCTATTTTTAAATTATGTAAAATGAAGTAAAAATATTCTTACCATTAATAGTTGACTGCTAATAGTTTTGGTTAAAAAATGTTAGATTGTGCTCCCCACAATAGTCATTTCGTCCAGTGAGGTATTAAAATCACTACATGTGTCCCTTAATATAATAAATGGTTCGGATTTATATGTTAATAAACCAAAAAATTTAGCGATGGTCAACAATTAACCCTATCTTCCTTCTCTCTACCACCAGACCCAAATCCTCTTCTTTCCCTGAAAAATTTCAATTCCAAGTCAAAACTAGTGGGTTCCTCTAATAGCATATTAGGTGAAGTATTTGGAGAAATTTTATGCTGAAATTGCTTCATATAGGGATAATAGGTATGGAAGTTAATGGTCATTCATTTCATATTTAGCTTTTAAAAAGCTAAAAGCAATAGTAGAAGTTGAAGCCTATTGGAAATTTCAATGGTGCGTTTGATAACGGATTGCTCGTAGCCATGTTTTTCACACTCTACAACATACACCGAACAAAATCCTAACACAATCGAAATTCGGCATCAGTAGTTGCAACTGGATAATAGATCTCTCATAGCCATGTTTTTCACACTCTACAACATACACAGAACAAAACCCTAACACGATCGAAATCTGGCACCGGTGATTGCAACTAGATAACGGATCGCTCACCATGTTTTTCACACTCTACAACAGAACAAAGCCCTATTTGTGAATACTCATTTGTGTTTAAATTTGTATAAGAGAGAGGAAGAGTGAGCTTCAGGAGAAAGAAACGGAAAAACTCGATTGTAATTAATTACAACTGGTATTGAGCTTGTGGGCGCAACAGAGGCGCAACACTATTATACTCTTTTGTTACTCTTTTCTTGTTTTTTCCTATCAAAATATTTAATTTAATAATAATATTGTCATGACCCGATTTATCAAGTCATGATGACACCTATTATAACCCGCCAGCAGGTAAGCCAACCCGTAACCCGAAACAACAAGTAATGGGTCTGAGGGTAGAAATTAAACAAGAGTAGGCAAATAACAATATAAACAGGCGGAAGCAAACCAAAAACATATATACAAATAAAGATCCCTCCCAGAACCTGGA
>JAJOOR010085703.1:0-51952 GCA_036250505.1 Solanum acaule | reverse complement strand
CAACAAAGGTTGGAAAGTAGTGAGGAAGACTCAACCTCGTGATTCCTTTGAGATTGTGGAACAAATGGATGATGATATTATAGAGTTAGGAAGTCCTTTCCAAAAGAAAAGAAAAAGAACTAATGAGGTGAAGTATGTTTTATGAATTAGTATTTCATTATTCAACATTATGATGACACAATTTCTTTTATTACTACATAATTAGACGTTTTTTAGGTTTAAGTTTTAATGTTTTGGCTCTTTTTACAGGTTCAAGATGAAATCATTGGAGACTGAAAATGAGGCCGATTCAAATATGAAGGGTACTATCAGATATACATTTGTTGCGCCTGGTGCTATTGGAAAGGGACGAGGACAAGGGCTTAAATCTTTGAGTGAGAAAGGAAGTTTGCCATCTAAGAGTTTATTGCCTCAATCAAGTGATCTAGTTAAGAAGTACATCAAAGAAATTGAAACAAGTAAGATATTTTGTATTTTTTTCACTTCAAGGCATAGCAAAATCATTATTTGTATTGGGAAGAAATATCTTTTCTAACTTTCTATATTTTGTCTTGGAGGAGAAGATTCAGAATGTCAATCATTTTAGACGAAAAGGGCTGAACCTATTGATATTCAATCATTTTCAGCTTCTTGCTCTCCAAAATACAGTGCTAAAGTATTGGTTGTATGATTTATTTTTTTCAAGTTCTATAGGGAAGGGCCAAGGACAAGGACATAAAAACTCTACCATGTCCACTAGTCAAGGAATACGAATGATGCATAAGAACTACATGGCTTCTGATAAAGAGAATATGCAAATTAATACCTCATCTCCTATTACTAATCAAGTTAAGAAATACACCCAAGAAGTTGAAACAAGTAAGATTTTTTTAAAAATGTTATATTTTTTACAAATATACTGCGTTTTCAATTTTTTTTGATAAACTTTAATATCATGTTAAGTGAGTCCATGTGTTATAGGAAAGGGACTAGAGAAAAGAACTAGATCTTTGAGCTCCTCCTTGGGAATTTCTAAATATGAGGTGGGATCTTTCAACAAGAGTGTTGATTTTGATAATCATCATATGGAAACTCCTTTTAAGTGCACAAAGTTGAGTTCTAACATGTCTTCTAATCATGAAATACAAAAAATGAAAAAAATTGTTTTTGAGAAACAGGATATGCAAACCAATGTTACATTACCTCCATCTGTTGATCATGTTTTGAATCACTCTAAAAAAATAGAAAAAGGTATGATTTTTGAATTCATATGTTATTAAGTTTTAGAACTGAGTTTGATTGCTATAGTTTTTATCAAATTATGTTGTTATAGGTTCATCTAATCCTACAAAGGTAAGAAGAGTTCGAGGAAGTAACATGTGAAAACAAGTTGCTTCACTTGAAATTGTACAAAAGCTAAAAATTACCTTTTACAATAATCAAACGGTTGGAACAAATAGCAATCTTTTTTCAAGGCATTTGGGAAAAATTGTGCGTGATCGTAATATTTGTCCCTTGGGGATATCAGCGTGGCATGATATTAAGCAAGAAAAGTTGAATCACATGTGGGCAGCCGTTGAGGTAACACATATACACTTAATATAAAACTTTTGAATCCATTATACACCTGATTCTGATTTTGCAGTGTTAACTGCTATATCAATGTTCTTATCAATATAGCAGCTGCTGTACAAATCTTAAATCCATTATACACCTGATTCTGATTTATATCGTTCATTAACTGAACTTTTAAAAGTAATGTGCACTTGTTCATATAACAGGATGTACATCTTATGATGCCTCTCTTTTTTCTGAAAATAATAGCTCAACTCATGTTTCAATTGTTGTAGCACAAATTTGAGAGTGTTGATATGAATGATCATCGTGATCATAACTTGGGATGGATGAATGAGTTATGGAACAAATGGAGAGGACACTTGCATACAAAATATGTGAAGGAAAAGCCTATACAACAGTCACTTAAGAATGTCCCAAGAGGAGTAGACAAAAAAGAATGGGAATGGTTAGTAAAGGAACATTTTACTTCTGAAAATTTTCAGGTATGCCTATTGAGTTAATAGTCTGCTTTTCTACTCTTTTATACAGTTTGATTTCCCTCCTTAGCACCTAATAGACCTTAAAAAACAAACCTAAGTATAGAACATTTCTACTATGCAGTGTCTTAGTATTCTTGATGCACCAAATAGCTAATCCATGCCTAATTTATTATTCTTGAATCTAGCAAAGCCACATTTATCAACTCATTGTATGAAGTATAGACCAATTTTTTCACGAGCTGAGCCCCATTATGAGAGCATATTCACAATTGTACTAGCTATCTATGGTTCATTATTTCCATTGATCCTCTTAGGATCAACTCGCTGCTTCTTTCATTTATAAGAAACTTTCAAGATCATAAGATTGGTGATCTACATTTTATAAGTACTTGCACTAGAAGCTTACTGTGAACAAATACAGGCAAGAAGCACTAGGAATGCAGCAAATCGAGCAAAGTTGAAGATGCTTCATCATATTGGTAGCAAGCCTATTCGAGAGATTATTTATCAAAAGGTATTATCATAAAATTAGTTTTCTAAATGTAATATTTATGAGGTGTGTGTTATTTGACATGTTTGACTTTGATGTAAAGGGCGGGAAAGATGGAAATCCACCAGATTTGGCAACTATTTTCTTTGAGACTCGTAAGAAAGATAACAAGCTTGTTGAACCTGAAGCAATTGAAAAACATGTGCGTTTTGTAAATTAAATATGTTAATTACTTAAAATTGTTGTATGTTATAATAGAAAATGTTCTTTGATCTATTTTGTAGGCTCAACTCGAAGAAATGGTTCTAACAGATCCATCTCTACCTACCATAGAGATTGTTGAAAAATGTTGTGGACCTCAAACTCGTAGCCACGTATTTGGATTTGGGGGTGGAGTAAAGACAAAAGACTTGAAAGGTAGAACCTCTTCATAAGCTAAATTGTTATTTGCGCTATGTTCAACGTGAGAGGATATCAAATCCTTGAATGAAGAGAACAAATCCTTGACTGAGGAAAACAAATCCTTGACAATCACTTGTCTACCTTAGAAGATGAGATAAAAGAAGTAATGAAAATGGAAGGACTCTTCCTAGCTCATCAATCACATGTACCAGCTACAACATCGTCCTTTTCAACTGGATGACCACTACCTTTTCAGCTAACCAAGTTAGCAACAATATACCCAACTTTTTAATTTATTTTGTTGAAATATAACACCATAATCAATGTGTGATTAAATATGAATATACGGGTCTTTTGATGTGAAAAGGAAATATTTCCAGTCACATAAGAAAACTACAAGAAATATGGAATAACAAACTTGTTTCCTGTTGTGTTAATTGTGTAGTAGAAAAAGATACAATATTGAAAATGAATCTTAGTCTCATCTAATTGATGACATATCTGGACAACTTTTGATTTGCTGTTAGGAACCTTTAAGTGCATAGAGGAGGAAATGAGTTGAGGAGAGGCAACGAGACAAGACAAGGTAAGGCGAGAGACTGATGCATTGCCTTCGAATAAAAATAAAAAGGCGCAACATTTAGAACATATATAGTACATTAATTTTCTGCTCTGCTGCAAGATTGTTGCCACCTGCTTTTTTTTAACGTTTTCTGCCAACATGTTGTTACTCTAGCTGGTCTTTTAAGTTATTCATTTAGTCCGTTTGAAATCAACTCAATAGAAATACTACAGTCCACCATGTTTTTCTCCCTGCGACTATGGCTGATCCTTGGGTTCCCCGGCTTTTGGAGCAGCTGCCTGCATCCAAAAATTATATTAGTGTATGAATCATGACCTTTGTGAATCATCTGCACTATTTCTGTTGAGTCAGTTTCAATTTATAGATTGGAGATATTCTGTCGAGCCGCCATTTTCAGTCCTATTACTAGAGTTAGTAGTTCCGAATGTAGAGCCTTGAGAACATTTATTCTTGCTGAGAGACCTATTATCCAAGAGCCGTTGTAAGAGCCATCTGTGTTTAGTTTGTATACCGACTCTGGCAGTACCCACCTCTATTTGCACCTAGCATTACTAGTCATACTTGTCTATAGTTGTATGCAAAGTTAGTGATTATTTAGAGAATAGTCGGAGTTACATTTGAACTCTTAATTTATTTAAACAAAGTCAGTTAGAGGAGGAGACGAGTTGAGGTGAGGTGATGAGACAATACGAGATAAGTCGAGAGATAAGAAGGCGCAACATTTAGAACATAGTACATTAATTTTTGAATTCACCACAACTGTACATATCTTTTATGCTGGCTCTGTTTTTTTATTTTCCACACAACTTCATAACGACATAAATTTTGTTTTGAAATTTTCTACTATGCTGCAACAATATCGCTGCCAGCTACTCTGTTTTAATGCTTTTTGTCGTGGTTTTGTTAATCTAGCTCGTCTTTTATGCTAATTCATTCCATTTTTTTCTAGTATCTACCAAATGCTATTTAGTTGTGATTCTTTAAAATAGATCTTGGATTCTTGACTAATGTATCTCATAGTTTTCTAATAGATTTTTCTTATTTCTTGCAGTTTGGGTTGATGTTTCTGGATATCACTTGACAAAGACTGAAATCTTTAAGTTTTCTGCCAGACTTTTGTTCATTCTTCAGTGAAGATACAAGTTTTAAAGATGCACTAACTCATTATTAGTTTACTATGAATGTTTTGCAAAACTTTGGATGTTATCCAAGTTTTTTTTGCTAAACAAATATCGAAACTAACATCATGGGATGTTAACCAATTTATTGTAATCAATTACTCGGTTATCTCTATCTTCCTACCCCCTTTTTCAATATGATATTTTTGTATTTATATTCTTAGTAGTAATCATTTTGGTATTTGTTGATGAATTTAAATTATTGTGATTAATAGCTCTACGATCAAAGGTGGTTAGTTAGAGACCACAATTATGGATCGTCTCTAATGGTCAATCTAGGACCAAAGTTATTGCTCGTCTCTAATGGTGAATCTAGGACTAAAGTTGCTGCTCGTCTCTAATGTATAAGCTAGGACTAGAAATGATGCTCGTCTTAAATCTATTTTAGGACCAGATTGTTGATCATCTTTAAAACTACTCTAGGACCAGTTTATTAAGGTTGTTATAGATGTTCTAGGATCAGATTTTTGATGGTCTCTAATGCTATTTTAGGACCAGGTCACACTCGTCTCTAAAACTATATTAGGACCAGATTGCGTACAGTCGCAAAGAGGTTTAACGACATGAGTACCATGATATAAATGGTCTAATTGAGACCAGATATATTATCGCTAAAAGGTTCTCACTACCAGAGTTTTGGCCCGTTTCAAAACCATTTAGGGACAGGATTTTTGAACTCGTCCTTACTTACCAGTAGCAACGGTAGTTTCTTGGACGAGTGACAACTAGGTTTTTGTGGTCTCAGCTGCTCAATTGAGACCAGATTTGAACTTTCAGGGACTAGATTTCCCTTCCTTAGATACTGTTTTTCTTGTAGTGCACCCACACTTCATTATAGGAGACAAGGACACATTCAACATTGAATAGGTACTCCTAACATGTATATGATCACACATTCATATAGGGGTAATATAGGTAGGGGTCATTCCACAATAGTACTTAACATAATCAATCATGTAGACCACACCTTATTTATCATTCACATTATACTCCTCATCATCAACACCCTTTAAACATCATGCTAGCATTGAGGATCTCATACATAACCTTCATAGCACAACTTCATAAACATATGCATCATAATCATCAATTCACTTCACATCTATTGCCTTCAAGGTGATGATCTCAACATGCATAGATAGACAAGAAGTAAACACCGCCACCATAAGTGGACCAAACCATACAACATCAATTCTCATACTATAGACTAGAAGTTAGTCAACTTACCAATTCTCTAAGCCATGATCATCGTAGATCAATCCTCAAAAATTCATAATCAATTGACATAGATGGCAATAGGAATCAACAATGTAATTCACAAACATAAACATAATCCAAGTACAATTCTATAAACAAAGGGATCAACCCATAACTTTGCCCATAAGGCCATAATTCTCAACTCATCAATATACCAAGAATTCAACATGAATAAGTATAGATAATCATAGGAAACATCAATACAATCTAATCTAAACATAATTTCACCAATAGAAATCATATTCACAAAGACCCATATCATAGGCCAATTTTTGAGAATTTGGGGATCATGGGTTCTTCCAGAATTCCTTTGAAAATTATCTTAAAAACCTTAATTCCACATTAGTTCCTCAATAGAATGATTTAGAAAATCATTTGACAAAGAACCCATGTTTAGATTGAAAATTGGGAATTTTGGTCTTTGAATCACTTTTGAAAATCTCTGATAGAACTCCTTGAATGAGAGGTTATTAAAAAATCAAGAGTTACCATACCTTAATTATTGAAGACCCATGAAATTGAAGTAGAAATCTGTTGAAAACCCATCTTCTAGCTTGAGCTTCATCAAGGTCTTCAATGGAGTTTTTGAGATAATCTACTTTTGAGAGGGAAGGGTTAATTTGAAGAATAGGGTCTAATTCTAGGGTTTGAGGTTATAACCAACTTAAAATACCCTAAAGTACCCAAAATACCCCTCACTTAGTTGGACCTTTAAAACAAGTCAAACTTGAGTTTTGTTTTCGCAGATTTTGTCGGGGATCAAGTTCGCGACGCGGAGGTGTTCCCACAAGTTTCTAGAAATTAAATTCTGAGACAGTAGAGTCCGTGATATGTCTGCGATGCGGACCAAATTTTTGGCCCTTGGTGAAGCTAGTCCGCGACGCGGACATGCTCCCTCGAAGCACAACTTCAAGCTGCCTTGGCAGCTTGTTTGGCAAAGGGTTGGGGTCCTCCTCGGGGACCCTTAGGGTGGTCCTGGGGAGTCATACCCGAACGTTTTGACCCTAAAAACATTTACTAAGACACTAGGGTCACCTCCACTGATTTTAGACTCCAAACAACACATAAAAACATGAACAACTTACTAGAACATACCAACACGTAAAAGACTAGTTTTCGAACGTCTTGGTCGTCCCTTGACGTTTGACTTCCAAACTCTTTAAAACCGACTAAGAAGGCTATTCTTCATTATTTTAACAAGTTATTAATGCATAAAACCCATGTGAGGCTCTACTTTATCCTACTTTATTTTGAGGGTCATTACATCAAGGAGAGTCCTCTGTCCCTCAGTTTTTAATCGGTTCATTGACTTGGGCGGAGGACCATGTACTGAGGGTACCAGCACCATTGCTTGTTATGGGACTAGAGGAGTACGAGCGACTGAGGATTCGTGATCCTACTCCTAGATGCATCATTCATCTTTTTAGATCGGAACTCTGTCCTCTGTGCTAAGACAAATCTCTGATAGAACTCCTTGAATGAGAGGTTATTCAAAAATCAAGAGTTACCATACCTTAATTATTGAAGACCCATGAAATTGAAGAAGAAATCAGTTGAAAACCCATCTTCTAGCTTGAGCTTCATCAAGGTCTTCAATGGAGTTTTTGAGAGAATCTACTTTTGAGAGGAAAGGGTTAATTTGAAGAATAGGGTCTAATTCTAGGGTTTGAGGTTATAACCAACTTAAAATACCCTAAAGTACCCAAAATACCCCTCAATTAGTTGGACCTTTTAAACAAGTCAAACTTGAGTTTTGTTTTCGCAGATTTTGTCGGGGATCAAGTTCGCGACGCGGAGGTGTTCCCACAAGTTTCTAGAAATTAAATTTCGAGACAGTAGAGTCCGTGATATGTCTGCGATGCGGACCAAACTTTTGGACCTTGGTGAAGCTAGTCCGCGACACGGACATGCTCCCTTGAAGCACAACTTCAAGCTGCCTTGGCAGCTTGTTTGGCAAAGGGTTGGGGTCCTCCTCGGGGACCCTTAAGGTGGTCCTGGGGAGTCGTACCCGAACGTTTTGACCCTAAAAACATTTATTAAGACACTAGGGTCACCTCCACTGATTATACACTCCAAAAACACATAAAAACATGAACAACTTACTAGAACACACCAACACGTAAAAGACTAGTTTCCGAACGTCTTGGTCGTCCCTTGACGTTTGACTTCCAAACTCTTTAAAACCGACTAAGAAAGCTATTATTCACTATTTTAACAAGTTATTAATGCATAAAACCCATGTGAGGCTCTACTTTATCCTACTTTATTTTGAGGGTCATTACATCAAGGAGAGTCCTCTGTCCCTCAGTCTTTAATCTGTTCATTGACTTGGGCGGAGGGCCATGTACTGAGGGTGCCAGCACCATTGCTTGTTATGGGACTGGAGGAGTAGGAGCGGCTGAGGATTCCTGATCCTACTCCTAGATGCATCACTGTCCTCTGTGCTATGACAAACTCATCATCCTCAGACTCTATAGTTTGAGGCTCCTGATGCTCATCATCTCCCTCAGATAGGGTGAGGTAAGTGGAATGGATGCCATCACTGTCAGATCTTGCCTTTGGTGACGCAGGTGTTTTGCCTTTACCCTTGCCTTCCCTAGCAGTTATGAAAGTTTAGTAACTTTGCTCTTTGATACGACTGCACCCTCATTGAGTTTAATCCCTTTAGCCATGTTTCGGGGCGGCATGTTTCTTCCTGCAACCTTAAAACATTAAGAGAAAATTAAAACAAGCTTAATCAAATTTATAAAAACCCAATTGTAAAGAGACTCGCCGAATCGGTCGGCGAGTCGCCAAATCTCTTTGGCTAGGTAGATCGGGATTGCCGACAGGGTTGCCTTATATATTGTGAAAAACTGGCAATGGGAAAGCCCTTTCAGTGAATTGCCGACAACACTCAAGGTTTCACTCGCCGAAAGTTACAGTGCAAATAGGGTTCAGAGGTGCTGACAACGGCGATCAAAACTACCTTCGACGAGTCACCGAGTGCTTTCAACGAACTCAGGTTTCTCGCCGAAAGTTACAAACTTCAACTACTCATTTAGCATGAAATTAAAGGTGATATGGGGACACTAGGTGAACCGCTAAGTGGTTTGGCGAGCTCGACCTAGCTCGCCAAACGACCCAACATGCCTACCTTCAACCCACTTTCTCGAATTCAACCCCGCCACCCCCGAAAGTAAAATCAAAGCATGCACTAGTTCAATTAAGCTCAGACCCATAACACCCATCACCCCGGGATACTCAGACTTCTCCCGATTTTGCTAAATTTAGCCAATTGACAAATGTGCCCTTAAGAAGGACGTCACCCGCTCTATCATTGAGTAAATTGCATCGTTTGGCATAAATACGGGCTACTCAGGCATCGCCGAACTAAACTAAACAACACGCAAGCACAACCACACAAACTGTAAATCATTTCAATGCACAAGCATATGTGATTTCAAAAATCAAGATAAAATGAGCAAAATTCTAAAATTGAAATAGGCATTTGAACATTCTGATCTTATCAGAGAGGCCCAGAACACGACAATACAATAAGATCATTTGCATAAGAGAATAAATTACTAACAATAAGTTCGGGGTTAGGAAGATCAACCTTATTTGCCGATTAAAATGATATTGAAGTGATATGCGGCAATGTAATCCAACCCCGAGCACAGATCAAAACTAATAATACTCTGAAAATAAAAAAATATTTAAAATACTAACTTGGTTTCTCTCGAACACCGAGTTGATGTAATAAGCACAGCCTCTGCCTTAGCCCATTCACTCTCTCAAGTTGAATGGGTGGGAAAATGCATAGGATTCACTCTCTCGAGCTGAACCCACGACGACCCAATAACCACCGACTATCGATTTAGTATTCTTAGTTTTAAAATCTCTCTCTCGAGCAAGCCAAAAACACTAAGATGAAATCATATTTGCAACTACAATTCCATTAAGTTAAAACACAACTACTAAATGAAAACACATTTAAACAGAAAATAGACTACCAATAAGCAATACCCAACAGAAAATTTAACCCATTTTCCCAAAATCACACCCCAAGAAATAGGGATTTAGCTAGACATGAAAAAGAGATAGAAATCAATACCAACAAGTGTTTCCATCAAGTGGGTACGATAGAAAATGTCTTTAAACACATCTAGGATGAAGATTCTTGGATACCCACTTCCAATTTCTTGGAGTTGAAAACCTTCAAAACATTCATGGTCAAGAACAATGTCTCCCAAAAACTTTAAGAACTAAAAATTGAAATTATTCTAAGTCTCAATAATAATTATTTACAACTTGATACTAAGCTACAAAATTAAATAAGTATTTATAGTTTTCAAAAATTTGTGCTGCGAAGTATTACTCGGCGGAGTTAGTCGGGATCGCTGATACACTCAGTGATCCACCCTTTGGTCTGCTTCAATGCCTTTCAGCCTTTGCCTTCAGCATCTTCGCGTTCTGGATCATTGGGCGATATAGTACTGCTTTGCGGAACTATTCGGCGACACGCCGACTGCTACCTTGTATCGCCAACTTGATCTTTTCCTTCAGGGCTCAGCATACTGGAAGTTTGGCCGAGGTTAAGACCATTCGGCAACTCACCTAATGCACTAGGCAATCCTTAGGCCTTTTTTCCAAGTAGTGTCCATGCTTTGCCTCAAACTCCAAATACCTGAAACTTAAGGATTTACATCAGTTATCCTTTCGAAGTCCGATCCCGGATACCATGACTTGCCTTCAAACGTTGAGACAAAATATGCATCTGAGGACAGTAATTCTATTAAAATAAAGCCCTAAATGAGTCCAAATCATGGACTCATCAATACTCTATCGTTTAAGCCCAGACCTATATGACCCATGCAACCAGGGTACTTAGACATCCCCCGGTTTGGCCAAAATTGGCCATTCAATGACTTTTCCCCTTAAGAATGACATCAAATGCTCCAACACACATCAATAGAATTTAAACAATTTGCAATCGAATTCAACTGCTATTTAAAAGTTTGGGGTTCTGAAAACCAACCTTTAAGTCAAAATATGAATTTGTAAAACTAGGCGGCAATGAAATCCAACTCCAAACAGGAGATCAAGGGAAGAAAGTAATACAAATGCAAAAATATCGGAAATCTAAAGTGCGGGTGTGATTGTATGAGGCTAAAAGTGAGGGAATATGAAATAGTTTTAAATTTTCAACCTTTGGCCTTTTAAAACCATTCAATTTGTGGCCCAATCAGCAGTATTAGTCATCCTAGCCGAACCACTGGTAAAGTCGCCGAGTGGTTACTTACCTAGCAGAGCTTTTTTAACGTCCCTAAAAATGAACTAGTGAAACTAGAGCCTAACGTGTGTGCGTTTGTGTTTGTCTTAAGTTTTGAAGTTGTTTAATGTTGTCTCGAGCCATGATTGTGGTGTTTAAGAGTTAGACGTCAAGGTACGACTCCCCGAGGACAACCTAAGGGTCCTTGAGGGGGACCCTATGTCTAAACCACAAGGAAACCATGAGGCTGCCCTAAATGGGGTGACTTACAGATGGGGTTCATGCCCCGTAAGGCCATCTATTCCCCGTGGATGACCTCCGTAGGTCATGACCCAAATTCACCTCTTTGAACCTATCCACGGAGGGATAATACGGAGTCATCAACCCATCCACGGTCCGTGGATGGGTGGTCGTGAATTGGACCTGTTCTTAGGGTGTGATTATGTTATTATTGGGTGATTTAGCGTATGTGTATTGCTAATTATTAGTTTAATTGCTTTTTAAAAGTTAGTTTAATCATTAATTGTGGTTTAGCTTAAGAATGGTAGTTGTCAATGCATTTCTTCCTTTGCGTTCTTGGCTTGCTAGAAAGAGAGGTTTTGGAACTAAGGTTTTTGATTGATGGTTTGTAGGTATTGGGTTACCTTGGGTTCATCTCGAGAGAGTGAATGCTAAACCCAATATTGCACATTTAGCTCGAGAGAGTGAATGGATTAAGGTTTAGGTTGCTCTTATTTTAAATGCTTGTTGATGTTCGAGAGAAATCACCTGATTCGGGGTAAATTGTTTGAGAGAAAATTACCTCCCCTATAGCCTAGCCTACTCACTAATATCTAGTTATTTACTAATAGTTTCAATTACCCATATGTCTATATTACCCTATAATCAATCACATCCAAAGAACCTGTCTCTTTGTTGGTAATTATTATTGTTTGGGACTGCTGTTTGTAGTTGATAATCAAAACCATAACCCCCATTTGACATTTATGTCACCCCTTGATTTGAATGATGTCTTTTTTAGATAAATTTTATCGATATGACTGATTTGACCGCATTTATACTGTCCAATTGAATCTAAAACACGTACCGCTCCCTAAGATTCATTTAGTTAGGTTTTATAGTTATTTACAATCGTTGAACACTTAGAATTGGATGAGGTGTGCTTAAAATGTTAAACCATTGGCTCAGTTTATCTTTCACTTGATTTCATTTATTGATATTGATCTAGTTTTGGTTTTTTATGTTGGATAGTGATTCTTATGTTGGAAACATTTTATAGACTTACATGTAAATAGACTCCGTGGAAATGAAACCTAAATTATGCAGATTTGGTATTGGTGATACTGGTGCTACTTCATTAAAAAAAAACCCCGCATTTGGATTTTCATGGCTGTCATACTTAATCCCTTTTCACATTAGGAAGGTAAAATATGTTTCGCTAATTAATATTCGGGCTGAAGCATGCCTTCAATCAGTATGTTCAATTCTAATTTGTGTTTTATGCTAGCGGTATTTTCAAAAATAGTGGTATCCTTTTCGGTCCCATTTGTCTCTTTGGACTTCGGTCTAGGATGATACATGCTTGTCTCCTTATTCGAGACATCCAATAACTTTGGATTCTTGTAAAAGCAGACTCTTGTTGAACAAAATTGATAAGCTAATTTCATTTGAGAAAAAGTAGGTGCCAATGAATGTTGGAGTTGCTTCTCTTTCTCATTCCTTAAAGAATATTCCAAAATCAACGGTGGAACTAAAGATTCACATTCTATTATGACTGGACTAGCTTCCTTGTTCTTTGTAGTTTGATGATGTTGTGACCGAGGCACACAAGCTAGAGAGGACATGCTTCTCTCCTAATCCAAGTCCTCCAATAATTTTGGATTCTCTTGAAGGAGGCCTTCAAGACCTGCTTGGTTCATCTGGAGTCCACCTTCAAAAGAATTTTGAATTATTGGATGACTTAGATAAAGAGAGAAGCATATCTCACTTCGCGTCCCAGTGTGCTTCGGTAACATGATCATCGAACCACAAAGAACAAGGAAGCTAGTGCAGTCATAATAGAATGTGAATTTGTAGTTCGACCTCTGATTCCAGAATATTCTTAATGGAAGTAACTCAAAGATTCATTTGCACCTATGTTTTCTCAAATGAAATTAGTGTAACGCCCCAAGCCTACACCCCGGACATGGCTAGAACTCGAGAGCCATTGTTGGCCCCAAGTGAACCTTTGGCCTGACTTAACTCTTAGCGGAAGACATAATTAACAAGAAGCAGTGTCAAAAGAATACTCATGCAATAAGATAAAGAAATATTAAACTAGCCAAAATGGAAGATCAAGTCTTAACATAAACAACAGAAAATGGAAAGACTAAAGAACTATAATTATCCGCATTGAAGCCTCTAAAAATGATGAGGGATGTCGGAACAAGACCGCCGATCATCCTAACAATTGAAATACTAAAAACAATATGGAAAGGGATCCTCTGGCAAGCAAGGAGGCTCACCAACTGACTCTGAGTGCTCAACTTGATCAACGAGGCGCTAGATGCTAATCCTGGTTACCTGTGTTTGCATCATAAAATGATGTAGGCCAAAAGGCATCAGTACATTGAACGTACGAGCATGCGAGGGGGAAACTAAACACGACATTAGCTTGAATTGAATCTGAAAAGAACACTTACCTTAGCTTTACTCAACTCATGGATACTCAACTAAAATGCAAAATAAAATACCAGTAAAGGTGCAGTTTATATAAAGCATTTAAACAGTGATAACAACTCAATTTACTCATATAGTAAATTAATATCATTCTGTAGGAGTTTCTCCAACACAAAACCATCACTATGAGCTAATGTGATGATATAACATCTTGCTCACGATGCAAGAATTGTCCTATAACTTGACGGGATATAAAATGCTTCAACTAAGTTGATCCACTAGTCTATGCTAAAAATCACTAAGGAATCATCTAAAAAGTATGGGTCCTTTCTACCCACGATGGCTACATGCTTTTTGGAGACATTGAGTTATTCTGAACTTGTCCCCATATCGGTGCTCAATACTACTTCCAAAATATACTAAGCTCATAAGTTTTAAAAACAAAACTATTTCTGTGATTTGATGTAATTACTTAAAACTAGCTTAAAAGCTCTCTTGGAAATCGATCTTTCATCTCTTGTTTAAATATGAAAATATTTTTCTCTTTGGGAATACATAGTCCCCATATACTCTTTTGAAGAAATGAACTTAAATCTTTACTCTTTACTTCACTCAAAACTCAAGCCTTAAAACAAAGTTAAAATATTTGTAAAAGACTTTTGGTAGACTCTATGAAATTCTCTTGACTTGACTCTTAACTTTCCTTGAATTGAATTATGGATTCAAGGCTCATGATCTCATGTTATGGATGATTTCATGTTGTTCAGACGTACCTTAGAGTGTAGAAATCAACTAGAGAACATAGGTACATTGCAAGGGAACTAGTATTGAAAGAATTGGGAAAGGGTAGAAGACCTGGTGCCGCTGGCGCGGGGCGCCAAAGGGAAAACTTCAGAAACTGGGTTGGGGCGCACTTGCTGGAGCGGCCCCCCAGGGCCCAAACTTTAGATCCCCAAGTGCGGCGCTCTGGTTGGCGGGCACCCTAGACCCCTACCCAAAAAAAATTCCAATTTTTCTTGCTCGTTATTCAACTCTAAACCCTCTAGATTAAATTAGTTCTTTCCCCCAAACACTTAGATTCGAATACACTATCAAAATATGCAAGAATCTACCGAAAGAGAAATCTAATTTAAGGAATTTAACTCAAGAACTCCTCAAAAACTTCAACAATCAAGAACCCAATAGAAACTTTCAACGAAATCCTTCAAGAACTCAATTTCTATGCTTTCAAGAACACAAATTCGTGGAATTGAATCATGATTGGCGCGTGGGTGAACCAACCCAATGCTATGTAAACTCACATACCTCGTAGGAATCAACCCTTCATGAAATCGACGAACTCAACTTCAAGAACGCGACGAATCCTTGCTCCTTCTCCTCCATTCTCCTCTTCTTTTATCTTATCCCAAAACACTAACTTAATTTTGTTAAGCGTAAACTAAATCCTATCAGTTTAGACCCCAACTTAATTACAAAAATGAAATTAATTAATTGGGTAGTGAAAAGACCATAATACCCTTCTAAAATTTGGTTTTGACTTTCCTTATCTAGACAACCCAACTTCAAATGGGCATATCTCCCTCAAACAAACTCGAAATCGTGCAAACTTAGCGGTGTTGGAAAGATAATTCAAAGATATTTCCTATGGTATCTTCTAGCACACCTAAATCATTTTTAGCTAGCGGTTATGGTCGTTTGAAGTTGACCAGAAACTCATCCTTATCTTACTTTTGTCAAACATTCCATATTTGATTATTTCCAAAAACAGTTTCTTCCAAATTCTAGTTCTTTCGAATAGTGAGTTTTTACAATATCTCCCCCTTGGGAATATTCATCTGCAAAGGAGCTTACTCTTAGGAGGTTAAGGGTGTAACGTCTAACATTCAGCTCATACGTCCAACAAGTAAATCTAACATATTCAGTTTATAAATTAAAGAGTACTAAGAAGAGAATTAGTACCTTGATCTTAAATTCCTCAGGGCTCAAAGAGATGTGGATATCTCTTTTTCACATCCTCATCAGCTTCCCAAGTAGCTTCCTCAACAAACTGATTTCTCCAAAGAAATTTGACTGATGCTATTTCCTTGTTGCTCAACTTGCCAACCTGATCTTAACAGGGATCTCATAAGAAAAGACATCCTTGATACCAATTATGATAATTTAAGGATCTCCCATGCACTTCTTCAACATGGAAATATGAAATACCGAATGGACCGCTACTAACTCTTGGGGTTGCTCTAACTCGTAAGCTACATTACCAATCCTCTTGGATATTTTGTAAGGGCTAATATACCGGGGACTAAGCTTCCTCTTCTTACCAAATCTCATAACACCCTTCATGGGTCAAACTTTCATGTTTACCCAATAATCTACTTCAAACTCTAATTCCCTTCTCCTAAAATCAGTGTAGAATTTTCGACGACTCTTCGATGTTTTCAACCTCTTTTGAATAACCTTCACCTTTTCCATAGCTTGATGCACTAAGTCTGGTCCTATCAACCCAGCTTCACCAACTTGAAACCATCCAATAAGAGATCTGAATCTTCTCCTATAGAGAGCTTCATAAGGAGCCATTTGGATGGTAGATTGGTAACTATTGTGTTGAGCAAATTCAACGAGAAGTAGGTGATTATCCCAATTAACCTTGAAATCAATCACACAGGACTTCAACATATCTTCTAAAGTCTAAATAGTGCACTCTACTTGACCAGCTGTCTGACGATGAAAAGAAGTACTCAAGTTCACCTTTGAACCCAAGCCTTTCTGAAAAGATTTCTAGAATTGTGCAGTAGATTGTGAACCTCTATCTGATATAATTGAAATAGGGACTCCATGAAGTTTTACTACCTCTTAAATGTATAACTTGGCATAGTCCTATGTTGAATGGGTAGTCTTTATCGGAAAAATGTGGGCTGATTTTGTTATTTGATACTCGATCACCCAAATACAATCATGTTTCCTGCGAGACCGTGGAAAACTAGTAATGTAATCCATATTAATCATTTCCCACTTGCATTTTGGAAGTTCTATATTCTGAGCCATACCACCAGGCATTTGGTGCTCTAGTTTAACTTGTTGACAATAATTTCTTCATACTATTCCACCAATATACTTCTCTAAAGTCACGATACATCTTTGTGAAACCCAGATGACTAGAATATCTAGAGCTATGAGCTTCCTCCATGTTCCTCTGTTGGAGTTCATCCACCATTGGTACATACAACCTACCTTGATACCTCAATACACCATCTCCCCATTGTTCAAAAGCCATTACTTTTTGCTTATGACCATTTGCCTTTAATTCAAGAAAATAGGATCTTAGTCTTGTTTCTCTTTCACTTCTAATACTAATGATGATTCAGCCCCATTAATCACCACTACACCTTCTTCTTTGGAATCCCTTAGTCGGATTCCTAAGAGTGCAAGCCTATGCACATCTTTTTTAACTCATTCTTCTCTTCCTCAAAATGGGCGGTACAACCCATAGACAATCTACTCAAGGCCTCAACAACAACATTAGCCTTACCTAGTGATAAATAATACTTATGTCATAATCCTTGAGTAACTCTAACCACCTCCTATGTCTGAGATTAAGATCTTTCTGGCTAAACATATACTGAAGACTCATGTGATTGGTGAGCACATCCACATGAACACCATAAAGATAATGACGCCATATTTTTAAAGAAAATACTACGGCAGCCAACTCTAGATCATGGGTTGGGTAATTCCTCTCGTGACCCTTAAGCTGTCTGGAGGCATAAGCTATAACTTTGTCATTCTGCATCAACACACAACCCAATCCAAGTCTGGGCGCATCACAATATACTACAAAACCTTGTGTACCCTCTGGTAATGTCAATAATGGGGTAGTAGTCAACCTCTTTTTCAATTTCTGAAAACTTTTCTCACAAGCTTCAGACGATTGAAACTTATCTATTTTCTGAGTTAAATTGGTCAAAGGGGCTAAAATAGATGAGAACCCATATATGAACCTTATATAATATCCAGCCAACCCCAAGAAACTCCTTATATCAATTGGAGACGTGGTTCTAGGCAAATTCTTTACTGCCTCTATTTTCTGAGTATCAACTCTAATTACATCATCAAAAACAATGTATCCTAAGAATGCCACAAACTCAGGCCAAAAATCACACCTAGAGAACTTGGCATATATGTCCTTATCCTTGAATGTTTGGAGATCTATTCTAAGATGACTAGCATGATCTTCCTCATTCGTTGAATAGATTAGAATGTCATCAATGAACACGATAACAAACATATCTAAATAAGGCTTGAATACTCTATTCATATGGTCCATGAACATTGTAGGCGCATTAGTTAAACCGAACGACATAATTAGAAACTCATATTGATCATAACGGGGTTGAAAGCTGTCTTTGGAATATCACATTCCCTTACTCTTAATTCATGGTAGCAAGATTTGAGGTCTATCTTAGAAAAACACGTGGGAGCCTGAAGCTGATCGAAAATATCATCAATTCTTAGAAGAGGATACTTATTCTTGATGGTAACCTTGTTCAACTGACAGTGTAATCTATACACATCCTAAGGGAACCATATTTATTCCTCATAAATAAGACTAGAGCGCCCCAAGGTGAGACACTTGGTCGAATAAAACCCTTATCAAGGAGAACTTTCAACTGTTATTTTAGCTCTTTCAATTATGCTGGAGCCATTCAATATGGTGAAATAGATATTGGATGAGTATCAGGAAAAATATCTATACCGAAGTCTATTTGTCTCTCAGGAGGGACTCTGGGTAGATCATTAGGAAAGACATCTGGACACTCACTCACAACTAAAACTGACTAAATAGGAGGTGTCTCAACATTAGAATCATTAACTCGAACTAAGTGGTAGACACAAGCCTTGGAAACTAACTTTCTCGCCTTAAGGTAAGAAGTAAAATGACCCTTAGGCACTATTGAACTGCTACTCCAATCTATAACTGGCTCATTAGGAAACTGAAACTTGACAACTCGAGTTCTACGATCAATGGAGGTATAACATCCATGAAGTCAATCAATACCTAGAATAACATCAAAATCAACCATGTTTAACTCATCTAAGTCATCCATGGTGCTTTTGTGATTAATAGAAATGGTACAATCACGATAGACTTGCTCATCTAGAATAGACTCACCAACATGTGTAGAAACACAAAAGGGCTCACAAAGTTTCTCAAGAAGAACATCAAAATTCTTTACAACATAAGGAGTCATAAAAGATAAACTCGCTCATGTGTGTAGCAAAGAAGACACATCAAGAGTAAAGACTTTGATCATACTAGTGACAACATCTGGCGAATCCTCTTACTCTTGGCGACTAGTGATAGCATATAGGCGGTTTGCTCCTCTGTCAGTACCTGAAGTATCTCCTCTAGGTGCAGACCTGTCTGGTGGAACAACTAAAGAAGATTGGCCTCTATTGCCCGTATTTCCATTTTCCTGCTTGTTCTTCAGACACTCTTTCATTAAGTAACCCTCTTGACTGCACTTGAAACATCTTGTAGAGCTATCGCGACAAGCACTTGGGTGGTTCCTACCACAATTAGAACATGTAAGAGCCCAATTGCCTCCTTGTGCCACACTACCTTGAGATTGAGCAGGTCTAGCCCTGAATTAATGTGAATTTTGACTATTATACTCACATTTGTTCCTTGGTGCAGGTGCACTAGAAGATGATGGAGTAGGCCCCTTTTGCTTAAGCTGAAAAGAAGAATGGTTCACATTACTTATTTGCTGCCTAGACTCATTCCCTGTCTTAGCCTTTTTGTTTCTGAATTCTTCTTTATCCCTCAGGTTCTCTTCGTCAACCTGCTGGACATAAACCATAAGTCTCGCTATGTCCATTTCCCCAATCAGCATAACTTTCTTTCCCTCCTTACTTGACAAACGAGATAAACCAATAACAAACAGACTCATCCTGCTCCTCATATCCGCAACCATCTCCGGATCATATCGAGATAGTGGGTGAACTTCCAACTGTACTCATGAAAACTTAGTGAATCCTACTTAGGGTTAAGGAATTCATGTACTTTGGCTTCTCTCAGTTCACGGGGAAAGAAATACCCCTAGAAAGCACTCTCAAACACAAACCAACTCAAAACCGGTGCATCCTCAGCCCTACTCTTCTTCCACTAGTCAAACCAAGTCCTTGAAATACTCTTCAGTTGAAAGGCAGCTAGTTCCACTTGACCTCAAATACTTTTTGCACTTCCTCTACAAAATTTTCCGGATCCTCAATATTGCTTGAACTAGTGAATCTTGGAGTATTCATCCTCAAGAACTCACAAATCCTCAAAGTATTAGCCTCTTCCTGTTGATCCCCTCTTTGTTGCCCAATTTGGTTGGTCACAACTTTACTTAGCATTCAGATTACTTCCCAAAATTTGGCATTGGTTACCTCTCATTGCGGTTGCACTTCTGGTGCATTAGGTACCCCTTGCTCCTCAACGTTCCTCCCAGCAGGATGACCTCGGACAGCTTTCTGTGTAGGCATAATCTAAAAGACACGTGCAAGAACAAATTAGAAAGAAATTTTCATAGAGATAAACTCTATTGCACGAAATGAATATGAAAGAAGTGAGATAGTTCCTAAATGTTCCAGCCTCCTAAATATAGATGTGGCGCGCTTCACACCACTAACTAGGTCTCTATCGACACGGCTTCATAGACTCCCTAGGACTCTTGAACTCTATTCTCTGATACTAAGTTTGTCACGCCCCGAGCCTACACTCCGAACGTGATTGGCACTCGAGAGCCATTGCTAGCCCAGAGCGAACCCTTAGCCTGACTTAACTCTTAGCGGAAGACTTAATTAACAAGGAACAGTCTCAAAAAAATACTCATGCAATAACTTAAAGAAATATTAAATTAGCCAAAATGACAACTCATGTCTTAACAAAAACAACTGACAATGGAAAGACTAAGGAACTATAATTATCCGTCTATGAAGCCTCTAAAAATAATGAGGGATGTTGGGTCAAGACCCGCGATCATCCTAAAAACTGAAAGAGAAAAACAATATGGAAAGGGATCCTCTGGAATGCAAGGAGGGTCACCAACTGACAATGGGTGCTCAACTGGATCAATGAGGCGCTGGATGTTGATCCTTGTTACTTGTATCCGCATCAGAAAATGTTGTAGGCCAAAAGCCATCAGTACATTGAATGTACGAGCATGCGAGGGGAAAACTAAACATGAGATTTGCTTGAAATGAATCTGAAAAGAACACTTACCTTAGCCTTAATCAACTCATGGATACTCAACTCAAATGCAAAATAGAACAATAATAAAGGTGCAGTTTATATAAAGCATTTAAAGAGTTATAACAACTCTATTTACTCATATCGTAAAGTAATATAATTCTGTGGGAGTTTCTCTAACCGAAAATCATCACTATGAGCTAATGTGATGATACAACATCTCGCCTACGCTGCCTGAACTATGCTATAACTTGTTGGGATGTAGAACGCCTCAATTAAGTGGATCCACTAGTCTATTCTAAAAGCACTAACGATCATTTAAAAAGTATGACCATTTCTACCAACGATGGCTACATGATTTATGGAGACATTGAGTTATTATGAACTGGTCCCCATATCTGTGCTCAATACTACTCCCAAAATATACATAGCTCATATGTTTTAAAAACAAAATTCTTTCTGTGATTTGAGGTAATTTCTCAAAACTTGCTTAAAAGCTCTATTGGAAATCTGTGTTTCCTCTTTTGTTTAAATGTGAAACCATTTTTCTCTTTGGGAATACATAGTCCCTATAAAATATATGGAAGAAATGTGCTTAAATCTTTACTCTTTACTCAACTCAAAACTCAAGCCTTAAATCAGAGTTAAAACATTTGTAAAAGACTTTTTAATGACTCTATGAAATTATTTTGACTTGACTCTTAACTTTCCTTGAATTGAATTATGGATTCAAGGCTCTTGATCTCATTTTATGGATGATTTCAGGTTGTTTAGGCGTACCTTAGACTGTAGAAATCAACTAGAGAACATAGGTACGTTTCAAGGGAACTCGTACGGAAAGAAGTGGGAAAGTGTAGAAGACCTGGCGTCCTCGGCGCTCTAGGTGGCGCGGCTCCCAGGGCCCAAACTTCAGAGCCCCAAGTGGGGTGCTCTGTCTGTCCCGGCGCCCCATACCCCTGTCCAGAAAATTTCTAATTTTTCTTGCTTGTTTTATAGATTCAATTGATTCTTTCTCCAAACAGTTATATACAAAATACATTATCAAAATATGCAAGAATCTACTCAAAGCAACATCTAATTTCATGAATTTAACTCAAGAACTTCGCAACAACTTCAACAATCAAGAATCCAATAAAAACTTTCAACAAAATCCATCAACAACTCAATTTCTATAATTTCAAGAACACAAATTCATGGAGTTGAATCATGATTGGTGCGTGGGTGAACTAACCCAACGCTATATTATCTCACATACCTCGTAGGGATAGAACCTTGGAGACATCGACGAACTCAACTTCAAGAATTTGACGAATCCTCACTTCTTCTCCTCCTTTCTCATCTTCTTTTCTCTTCTCCCAAAACCCTAACTTAATTTTATAAAACATAAACTGAATCCTATAAGTTTAGACACCAAATACCCTGAATCCGTATCATGAAAAGACCATAATACCCTTCTAAAATGCGGTTTGGACTTTACTTATCTAGACAACCCAATTTCAAATGACATATCTTTCTCAAACGTACTCGAAATTGCACAAACTCTGCAGCGTTGGAAAGAAATTCAAAGATATTTCCTACGGTATCTTGTAGCACACCTAACTCATCCTGATATAGGAGTTATGATCATTTCAAGTTGACCAAAAACTCATCCTTAGCTTAATTTTTGACAAACTTTCCAAATTTGATTAATTCCAAAAATGGTTTCTTCGAAATTCTAGTTCTTTCGAATAACGAGGTATTACATGGAATTGAATCATGATTGGTGCGTGGGTGAACTAGCGCAACGCTATGTGATCTCACATACCTCGCAGGGATAAGCCCTTGGCGAAATCGACCAACTCAACTTGAAGAATGCGATGAATCCTTGATTCTTCTCCTCCTTTCTCCTCTTCTTTTCTCTTCTCCCAAAACCCTAAACTTAATTTTGTAAATCATAAACTAAATCCTATCAGTTTAGACCCCAACTTAATTACCAAAAATGAATTTAATTAATTGGGTAGTGAAAATACCATAATACCCTTCTAAAATCCGATTTTGACTTACCTTATCTAGATAGCCCAACTTCAAAAGGGAATATCTCCTTATACAAACTCGAAATCATGCAAACTTAGAGGCATTGGAAAGATAATTCAAAGGTCTTTCATATGGTATGTTGTAGCACACCTAACTCATTCTGAGGTGGGAGTTATGGACGTTTGAATTTTGACCAAAAACTCATCCTTAGCTTAATTTTGTCAAACTTTCCAAATTTGATTATTTCCAAAAATGGTTTCTTCAAAATTCTATTTTGTTCTAGTTCTTTTGAATAGTGAGGTGTTACAGTTATTTTATCAATAAGGGGTGCTCGGTTCATCGAGAGTCAACTTTCATGAGAATCTAAAACTATTGGAGGATGCGAATAAAGATACAATCATGTATCATGTTATACTGAGTATGCTTCAATCAAAAAAACATTAAATCACAATTATCAAGGAAGATGAGGTCAAGTCTATGTATGCAAAACGTAATACAATACCAAAGCAAGATTCAACTTGGGTGTGATCAAGTGTGAGTTGATTAAGCAAGAATACGCTACAGACATAATTGAAGATAAATATACCTAAAGCTTGTGGTTGCTACTTTTTTTTGGAGACCAATAGTCTCCCGTAGTCCTTCTTAGTGGGGTTTTATGAATGAGCAGTAACCAAATTCACCACTAAAGAAATTTAAGATAATGGAGTAGGAAAGGCCCAAACCATCAATACAAGACTTCCTCAACCGACCTCTGTTCTTTCTATCAAACATCATCAATTGATCAAGAATACTGCTAAAAAATTAGAGGCTACTTCTAGAAAGTGTTGGTGTCTTTTATGTTACTTCTTCTTAAAACCCCATGATTAGATTTTGATGAACGTAGCACTTAATCCATGTGCACATCAGAGAGGTAAATTGTTTTGCTTATTTATCTTTGGTCAAAACATGTATTTATTTCACAACATGATCTACAAAACTCTAATTAACCTATGTATTTTACATAATTCTATAATATGCATATTATGTGTTGTATATTGTTGTTCTGCGACAGGCTCGAGTTTAAAAATCTTACAAGAGAAAAAGGAAGAGATAATTTGACTTGTGTATTTATTTTTTGTCCCCTCGATTACTTAAAAAATAAAGAGTCTAATATCTATATCTTACCCATAGTCAAACTTCTTGACTTTACTAAATGATATGAATTTATTACCTTGGCTGAAAGACATTGCATGTAAGGTAATGACTTCTCCCAGCAAGGACAACAAGCATGGGCAGTTCGTATTATATCTAAAATTTTATAAGATGTTAAATTCGAGAACTTTGCAATTGGTGTTGATAGGGTGACATATGAGGTTTGTATGTATTTCAACTTAAAAACACTTACCATTTCTATTGCCTTTTTGCTGAGATATTTGTGGTACCATATGAGTAATCAATGTATATGTTGCACTCTTTTTACTGGGGTTTGTTGATTGTGTGATATGAGTAGTATGTTCGAGTTCCATACTTGAACTGTTATGTATTTGTGTTTCCTACCTAAATTATTATCAACTATTATGCAATATGGACACATTTTATCACTCTTTCTATCCCATTGGATGTTTGTGAATTTCAGTCTCAATGTTAGTATTCAGATTCTTACTTGAGTGTACATATTTTAATTACATTCCCTTTTTAATTTAATTAGACAAGTTAATCAAATTATTTTTCTATTACTTAGATACAAGATTTTGTTTGATGACAACTTTATGGGTTATATATATATACTATACAATTATTAACACAAATACACTATTTAATAAAAACAACTATGCTCGAACAACCCCATATGGGCTTCTAACATCACTTCTATTGGCGGTCAGTATAATTCGGGTGCCAATCATGTGGTGTTGAATATTATTTTATTTTTCTATCACCTAGTCCTTTTTCTGTTAGTAGTTTTTTTCTCATAAGTATGATGAATGTACTTGAAATTGGATGAAACATAATAGAACCTTCAACAAATGGTTTTAAGCCCATATTGCAACAAACTGACTTAGTTGTGCCTTCTTTTTCCCCTTTTTGGTCTTTTTGTTGTGATGATGAAGCCTTATTTCCCTTTAGTTATTTTTACTTAGGTATCAATTAGTAGTAGTTGATTAATACCCTGTGATTTATTTTAGGCATACATCAAAAAAATAAGAGCAACTACAATAGTGTTTTTGGTAGTTTTTATTACTAAAGTTACTTGGAACAAATGTGTGTGTTACTATCAGGACCAGATAATAGAGCTTTGTGCGGCGTCCTTTCAGAAAAGCTCAAGACTCTAGTACAACTGCTATTATAACTACCTCCTTCCTTTCATTCATGTTCGTTTTTTCTTTTCATTTTGGATAAACCAGTAGAAAGCTTTTGTCTGTGATATGGTTTAAACTTTGAACCGTGATGTGAAAGCTTTTGTCTATGATATGGTTCAAATTTTGAACAATGATGTGTGCTTAATTTTCACTTCATATGTTGCTTTCATATCCTTAGTGATATTTCCTTTCTTATTATGAATTTGTCCTCCTTTAATATAGTTTCGCTGAAGTAATGTGTGAAATTTATGAACTCCAAGTTAGAGAAAAAACATGCCTAATCGAGGGTGTGTTCGACACAGAGGATAATGTTTTCCAACTTTATTTCCAACTTTCTTCTAGTTTAGGTCATAATACCAATGTAAAAACTTGGTGTGTTAATATTTAGTTTAAATATATCTAATGTTTCTGGCTCATAATAGAGCATACAGAATCATACTTACTTCTATTTTGCTACATATTTAAGACCTTATTGATTACATAATTGAATAGTTCAATGACCACATCCTATTTTTTCGAGTAGGCATGTACCTAGCTTTATTTGTACATTCTTCTGCATTAGATCTTGTTTCTAAACTTGGTGCGATTTGAACCTTAGTTTCCCCAATTCATAACTTCATCGACAATTATTCCACTCCCTTCAGTTCAATATATCTTGTATAAATTGGGAAGAATTAAAGTTTTATTTATTGATAACATAAAGAATTTAACTTGTATACACATATAATGTAGGAGTTTAAGAAATAACGTGATGCTTTAAGTATATGTAATGATGATGTAACACCCCAGAAACTTCAAGAATTAAATAGAGCTTTACCTGAGAGTTTTAGAGATTGACGTGAGGGTTAGAATCGTAAAATGACTTTCCGTACATAGAATGAGGGGTTTAGGGGTTAAACGTCAAGGTACGACTCCCCAAGGAAAAACCAAGGGTCCTTGAGGAGGACCCTAAAATTAACCGCAAAATCTGCCCCAAGTTAGTGACCCACGATGGGGACTAACATCCCATGCATCCACCCACGCCCCGTGGGGGAGGGTCATGGGTCAAGGCCTACAACCATGTTCCAGTAGCCCACCCATGGTGGACCAACACGACCCGTGTATCCATGCACTGCCCGTGGGTCGGGGTCCCGTGGGTTGGGCAGTGTTGTCCCTTAAGTGTTTTTAGTTACGGGTTAATGGAAGGGTCTAGAATTAATTAATTATTAAGTGGGATCATATTATTAGTAATTAGACTACCTATATAAATCTAATAGTCCCATAATTAAGTGATTCCAAATAATTATTTCAACTCTCCAAAAGAAACCCAAATCATAACCAACTTTCCCCCAAATATTTCTCTCCCTAGAATTCCAAGGAAGAATAAGAATAAAGTGGAAGCTAGGGTTGAAGGATCTATCTTTTGCACTAAAATTTGTAGTGATTCTTCATCAAGGTATGGTACCTATCAATCTATGGGTATAATTCACCCATAGAGTCCCTCAAAATTCAATTTAAAATATTAGTGATTTCCCCAAAAAGCTAGGGTTTTACTTAAATGTCATTGGTTCCTTTCAAAAACGTTTCTAATGATTGATTTACAATGTATTGTGGATTAATTGATGATTTCCTATGGTTTTCATGTTGAAATACTCCAAGAACCCATGAATCCACCTAGTTTCTCCACTATGATCTTGAGATGTGTGTTTGTTGATTATAGAAGAGTGTTATGAAGTCATTCTTAGAGTAATCAAGTTAGTTGAATTATGTTAGCATCCATGTCTAATGTAGTAATTCTAGATGTGTTTATTGAATGTGATCTTTGGATCTGTCACGACCTGAGAGCAACCCCTAGTCGTAAAACAACGTACTTGACCCCAAAGGGGACTCATACAAGCCCTTAGCATATCATGACATAAGAACAATGGAAAAATGCAAAAAAATTTAAAAAATTCTTACAATCGAGATCCTTTATAAAATGAGAGAAATTCTATGACACTATGTCTCAAAACCATCTATAACATTAGAATAACAACTCTTGAATACAATCTCAGGGACACGACCCTTACATAAAAATCTAAAAACATAAAATAAAGGCATAAAGGACATGTGGTTGAGCCCTCGAATACTATGAGGACTAACCAATCTTCTTCTTCCTGATCTACGAGAGTCATAACCCAAGGATAGCAACCAATATCTCCAAAACGTACACTTATAGAAGATGTAGAAATATGGGTTAGCACAAAATGTACTAAGTATGGAAGCCATGCAAGAAAATACTTAAAACATGCATAAAAGGGACATTTTTCTTTAAAACCATGCTTCATGCCACCTTTGAACATCATCTTTGAAATAGTTGGAGAATGTAACTCATAAGACAAACCATGCACAATTCATCATAACATATTAGGATATCATCATAATTACAGGTATAGTCTTGAACACAACATATTGCATACTCCAATCTTTACAAGACATAGTTCACATGCATAAGAACATACCAAGTTCATATCAGCATAATAGAACTATCACATGAGCAACCCTAAGCTACACTTGTGTAATGCACAGATAGGATCCCATAATCCTATCTACACTAAGTCTCACTTTGAGGCCACCATGATCATACATAACATAAGTTCATTACAATATATAAGCAACCCAAAGTCATACTAGTGCAATGCAAAGGTAAAGTCCCATAACCTTACCGAATGAAAAGTATCACATTTAGATCACCAACAACATACATTTCTTACTATTACCTTATCATATCCAACATACACAAGTAAGGAAACATTTATAATCATAACTTGTAACAAGTAAAGTCAACCTTAACCTTCATTCATATCATACGTACATAATTCATAAGTCTTCATAACATAAGAGAACCTAACCATAACCCCTCTTAAAGTCCACTTGTGCGATGTATAGATGGCATCCCATACTACCACCCATACTTAGTAACACCTCTTATGAAGTTATAATTAGAGTCTATGTTCTTATAATAGCTCGTATTCGTTTCATATAGGGAAATATTAGCCTTAACTGACATAGGCCATGTGAGCTACATGGAATCTAGTGTCATATAACCCCACACCGAAAGAAGGTGTTCTAATTGGATAAGGTAGAACTACATGTATAGTTATCTAGGTGGATCCACTAGCTAAGTAGTATGTTGGCACATAGTTAAGGGATGGGGAGATTCCTTCTTGAAACCCCGCCTATTGCATTAACGGGAGAGCATCCATCTCATGAGACTCCTTTGGATGACCTGGCCTATTGGTTTGACGGGAGGGTCTTTACCTCACTTTCCATATCCACTTGGTGCTAAGCATAATTCCCTTTAAAAGTTACATTAAGTATTTACTTAAGTTTTGGTTCATGAAAGAATGCACTAGGCACTCAAACCAACCTTCATCATAATAGCTCATAGATTTATTAGGTGAGAATGTCCTTTCAACCTTAGAATCATTAACATGTGAGAAAACTTTTCACTTCATACATATAGTGTTTAATGAGAATAGCCTTTCATTTAACATAACAATGCTACCATAGTCATAGAATATCATACATAGTCATATCATATCGTACATAGACATGGATAGAGGTATAGGAAAGAAGGATCTTGCATCAAATATCACAATATACACAATAACTAAACACCTCCACCTTACAAGTGGTCCACATGATCATGTACATTTCATGCATAATAGTATGTAAAGGTGTATGTGAGAACTAACCTTTCAATCAACACTATAGATACATTATCATCATAGACACTTCCTTCTCAAGTGTTCATAAGCATGTACATAATACCATAATCACACATAATTCACACATATTGCATTCAAGGGTCACATTGAGTCAACACATCTAACATTCCACATATGTATCATAGATACAACCATAACTCAAGTAATCCATTCATTTCAAGCATAAACGCATGTGATCATATTATAGGTCATGTGAGTGAAGACTTTGCACAATAATGACATATACAACTTCAACATACTTAAAAGCTTCCTTCTTTAAGCCTAATCATCCTTAACTTGTTCATATTAGCTTTTACCTTTAAAGCCCTAGAAGTCGTCTTCATACTTCAAGCATCACTCTCAATCAATACCTCACATCGTAAATGTAAACCTAACTCTAAGGTAAACTAACCACATACTTCATTCTCGATCAATTATAAACATATAGCATCAGGTAAACTAAGACTCAATACTAATTCAACCATAATTCATCATATAAGACCTAATCAAGTTAGTTCATGTCTTCAAGATTCATTTATTGGCAATTCTTGTCTAAGTGATCTAATCTAAAGCAATTCATCAAGAAGTTCATCAATCTTAGAGCTTCACATCTAACCCTCAATTTGCCTCTTTCATGACATTACCCTAGAATCTTAGGTTAATCAAGACTATATGTAGAATCATACTTAGATCATGTAATTACATTATACTCAACTCTTATTCAATCAATTGAATCAACTTCTAACAACATTCATAGTGTAGAGAAGAGCCATAGCTAGGATTGGGGAAAACTCATGGATTCTTTGGAATTCAAGTTAATATCATCTAAAATCAGCAGTATCATGAATAACAAATATAATTCAATGTAACATAATCATTTATCAAGCTTACATGATCAATCAACTCATACCCTAGTTCACAATTTAGGAAGAAGGGGAAATCATGATCGAAGGGAGATTTTCATCAAAATCCATCAATTATCCATTAATCTAATCATAAATCATCTTAATCAATCATAATAAACCTTAATTAAACAATTGAATTCGTTTTGGAAAGAGACCCATGTTCATAGATTGAAAACTATAGATTTGGGGAATTTGAAAACATAATTTGAAGGGGATTCTTGGTGATGGCTAACCAAGAATGAAAAGAATCCAGACATCAATTAAGAATCTCCAAGAAATTTGGGGAAGATCCTTGAAAATCTACAAACCCTAGCTCCAATGGCTTCTTCTTCTTCCTTGAGTTTAGAGAGAGAAATATTGAAAGAAGAGGGATTTGGGATTTTGATTTTGGGTCTTTGAATAAATGATGTAATTGGGTTAGTTTTGGGTTTAAAATGACTTATATAGGGGTCCTAGGCTTGGGAAAAATGAGATATCCTTGAGTTAAAACAATTGGGAAAAGACCCAATAAGTTACTTGCTGGAAACTGTCGAAATATTATGAGTAAAGCCTTCACGGACAGTCATCAACACCACGGCCCGTCAAACGGGTCGTGAAGAATTTTCAATCTAATAGTGCTTCACTATTTTAGGCATAACTCTTTACTCCGAGATCTGAATTGGGAAAACTCGGTGGCGTTGGAAAGAGGACTCAGAGACCTTTAATTCTATTCGCCATGGCACACCTAATTCGTTTTGAGCTATCAGATATGACAATTCGAAGTTGACCCTACACTCTAAGTCTAATGAAAATCCCTTCAAGTGAGGCTCCATGAGTCGTGGTGCCTCTCGTGGTCATGATGCAGTAACTAGGCAACCTTCCCATTAACCCCTAAAAATCTAAGGCACCACCACGAGTCGTGGTCATCACCACGAACCGTGAAGTGGCTAGTGTGAAGGGGTCTGTTTTGGGCAGCCTTTGATTTGCCACTGCCTAGCACACCACGAGCCGTGATCCTTACCACGAGCCATGGTGGTGGTCGTGGAAGGTGAGGCAGTGTCCATGTAAGAGGGGACTGCCCTAGTCCTCTTCCTTGGCTCTTACCCTCTCACTTAGCCCTAGTTTAGTCTACTAGTTTCCGGGGCGTTACAATATCTCCCCCTTGGAAACATTCGTCCTCGAATGACACTTTGGATACCTTACAAAAGTAAAGACTCAAGACTAGCAGCCCATCATGCATCAAAACATAATAAAATGTGCATAAAAAAGGAGGAAACATCAACTCTATCTCGAACGTAATCCATGCAACACAACAAAGTAGGAACTACATCCACAAACTCATTGTGTATAAAAACTCATCAAATCACATAGACATGGGAGGAACTACCTTCTCCAACTCAAATCATGCTCATCATATAATCACTAAGCACATTATGCAATTTACTCTCAAAAAAGAATTTCATTCAAGGAGGAATTTCTCAACTCCAAACTAATGCATGCTCATATATTCTTCTCATGAAGTACAATAGACAACTCTTACCAAGCACTATAACATGAGGAAAACAATTCACATAAACTTATTTTCTTTTAAAACACAAGTTTTCATGATCATGAACTATATAAGGAAGTCATGGCAACACATAAGCACATAACAACAATGTTAGCTAGGCACACCATCTCCCCCTTGGGAGTGAGCCTATACCAACTCCTTTAAAAATCTCCAAACACATAATCATAGGAGGGACTACATTTTCCCTTTAAAAGTAAGATCAACATAACAATATGGAGCCACTATGCCATCTCATCACAAGCATAACAAAGCATGTTCATCACTTATCTCATGAAGTCAAATATGCCATCATCATACTAAAAATGTAAATCAACCTGAGGAACATGTAAATCATGAAAACCCATTTTTATACAAAATAAGAGCCTTTTGAAATCATGCATATTATAAGGAGATCATGGAAATCTCTAAAATACTCATGACTCTTAGGCATGAAACAAGTCTAAAAAGGAACTCTTGGTCTCAAACTTGAATAGGAATAGAAGAATGGATGAGGATATCGGGACCCTCAATCAATTTTGCTAACTAAGCAAATCATCCCCCCTTGGGAGTAAGTTCCTTACTAAAACCTCAAATACTACTCCTTTCAAATAAACCTAAAGCATTACCAAGTCTCATTATAACCTTACCGGGTTCTAAAAACAATAGAGGTCTAATCAACCAAACATCCCACCCTAACAAGGTTAACAAGAGTAACTCTAAGGGACAAGGGAATCATAGGACACACATTACTTCCAAGACTCCATAATCATACAATAAGTCAAGGAGGACTTATCATCTAGCGCTAGAGAAGGAATAGAAGGGAATATAAGGATATTGGGACATCTCATTGGCCCTTGGCCTCCCAAATAAGCACTTTCAACCAAAACCCTTACTAAAATACCATCCTCAACACTCTCTAAGCATCACTTATACACCACTAGTCATCAAATCCTCCAACCCATCCCAAACACATAAAGGCCAAGTTGGGTTCAAAATCAATAGAAGTCTTAACAACATTGCTTCCCAACCTTGCTAACTTAACTCAAGATTTCATATGAGCCTACAAAGCTGGGACTAAACTTCCCTAACTTAATGCACTTCTCAAGGTGAGCATTCCAAGCCAATCTAAATCATGGACATCAAAGACACTCAATGACCTCACCCTCTAAGAACATCATCTTCCTCGTGGAAGTAAACTTATATGGGCTTTTCTAAGCACCATTTCTTTAAACTCTAAGGTCGGGGTAAGTCATCACTAAGTTTTAACACCCATCACCCAAGGTGATTCTAGAGCATGGTGAATTACACTTCTATCCTTTTTAGGGGAGTCTATCCACTCAACACATATAGGCATTACTCAAACACCCTCTTTCATCCAACTCTACAACCTACCAAAATTCAAAATGGTCAAGTAGAGGTCTATCATCAATATCATAAAACAACTCTGAAGCCCATTCATATTAAGGACAACATCAAGGTCTAGCACATCAAGTCACAAAACATAAGTAATACCGGAATCTAATAAAGCATAACACATACCGGAACCATTAGGAGGAACTTTCTTATCCTCTTTCCCTCTAGCCTTAAGCACCGGGAAATCTCTCATTTTCCAAGGGAAAAACCTATCAAGAAACCCATATCATCACCTTTGGTTGGATCTACCAACCAATCAAACCTAGGTATTATCTAAACACTTTACTCAAAATGACCATACTTAAGATCAATCTTAGGATATAACTAACCTTTTGAAGTTGGTCAACATTTACACTTCTTCTTCTTCACCTTAACTAGGTGGTAGACGCAACCCTCAAAGTCAACTTTAAGATAAAACATAATCCAAACATATGGCATAGATCTTCCCCCTTCCTCTCTTGGATAAGCTCATGTGATGACTAACAATTTTACTATATGGGTTCTAACATCACATAGGTGTATAACAATAACACTACCAACCGTCCTAAGGATGACATCTAAATCTAGCATATCAAGTCTTATCTAGTCACATGGCCATCATTGTCATTTTAACCAACATCTTCTCCCTTGTTGCTTGTAACAAGAGCCCTTCGAGTAGTTACATCTTGAAGACCACCAGTTAGAGAGAAAGACCTTATACAGTTAAACTCTATGGCACGACTACAAAATGAAGAAGTGAAGTTTTCCTAACGTCCTATAGCCTCTCAATCATAGATGTGTCGCGACTCACACCGATGAATAAGAATCTACTAGACGTGGTTTGAGACATCCTAAAACCATCCTAAAAACTTATGCTTTGATACCAAGTTTGTCACGATCCGAGAACACCCCCCTAGTCGTAACACGACGTACTTGACCCAGAAGGGGTCTCATACATGCCGTTAGCATATCATGACATAAGAACATAGGAAAAATGCGGAAAATTTAAAACTTTTCTTACAATCGAGATCCTTTATAAAATGAGAGAATTTCTATGACACTATGCCTCAAAACCATCTATAACATTAGAATAACAACTCTTGAATACAATCTTAGGGACACGACCCTTACATAAAAATCTAAAACATAAAATAAAGTCATAAAGGATATGTGGTTGAGCCCTCGATTACTATGAGGACTAACCAATCTTCTTCTTCTTGATCTGCTAGAGTCCTAGCCCGAGCATAGCATCCAATATCTCCAAAGCCTACACTTATAGAAAATGTAGAAATAAGGGTTAGCAAAAAATGTACTAAGTATAGAAGCCATGAAAGAAAATCCTTAAAACATGCATAAAAGAGACATTTTTCTTTAAAACCATGCTTCATGCCACTTTTGAACATCATCTTTGAACTAGTTGGAGAATGTAACTCATAAGACAAACCATGCACAATTAATCATAACATATTAGGATGTCATCATAATTACAAGTATAGTCTTCAACAAAACATAATGAATACTCCAATCTTTACAAAACATTATTCACATGCATAAGAACATACCAAGATCATATCAACATAATAGAACTATCACATCAGCAACCCTAAGCTACACTTGTGTAATGCATCGATAGGATCCCATAATCCTATCTACACTAAGTCTCACTTAGAGGCTACCATGATCATACATAAGATAAGTTCATAACAACATATAAGCAACCCAAAGTCATACTAGTGCAATGCAAAGGTAAAGTCCCATAACCTTACCGAATGAAAAGTATCACATTTAGATCACTAACAACATACATTTCTTACTATTACCTTATCATATCCAACATACATAAGTAAGGAAACATTTATAATCATAACTTGTAACAAGTAAAGTCAACCTTAACCTTCCTTCATATCATACGTACATAATTCATAAGTCTTCATAACATAAGAGAACCTAACCATAACTCCTCTTAAAGTCCACTTGTGCAATGTATAGATGGCATCCCATACTACCACCCATACTAAGTAACACCTCTTAAGAAGTTATAATTAGAGCCTATGTTCATATCATAGCTCGTATTCGTTTGATATAGGGAAATATTAGCCTTAACCGACATAGGCCATGTGAGCTACATGGAATCCGGTGTCATATAACCCCACACCGACAGAAGGTGTTCTACTTGGATAAGGTAGAACTACATGTATAGCTATCTTGGTGGATCCACTAGCTCAGTCCTATGTTGGCACATAGTTAAGGGATAGGGAGATTCCTTCTTGAAACCTGGCCTATTGTATTAACGGGAGAGCATCCATCTCATGAGACTCCTTTGGATGACCCAGCCTATTGGTTTGACGGGAGGGTCTTTACCTCACTTTCCACATCCACTCGGTGCTAAGCATAATTCCCTTTAAATGTTGCATTAAGTATTTACTTAAGTTTTGGTTCATGAAAGAATGCACTAGGCACTCAAACAAACCTTCATCGTAATAGGTCATAGATTTATTAGGTGAGAATTTCCTTTCAACCTTAGAATCATTAACATGTGAAAAAACCAGTCCCTTCATACATTTAGTGTTTCATGAGAATAGCCATTCATTCAACATAACAATGCTACCATAGTCATAGAATATCATAAATAGTCATATCATATCGTACATAGACATGGATAGAGGTATAGGAAAGAAGGATGTTTCATCAATATCACAATATACACAATAACTAAACACCTCCACCTTACAAGTGGATCCACATGATCATGTACATTTCATGCATAATAGTATGTAAAGGTGTATGTGAGAACTAACCTTTCAATCAACACTATAGATACATTATCATCCTAGACACTTCTTTCTCAAGTGTTCATAAGCATGTACATAATACCACAATCACACATAATTCACACATATTGCATTCAAGGGTCACATTGAGTCAACACATCTAACATTCCACATATATATCATAGATACAACCATAACTCAAGTAATCCATTCATTTCAAGCATAAACGCATGTGATCATTTTATAGGTCATGTGAGTGAAGACTTTGCACAATAATGACATATACAACTTCAACATACTTAAAAGCTTCCTTTTTTAAGCCTAATCATCCTTAACTTGTTCATATTAGCTTTTACCTTTAAAGCCCTAGAATTTGTCTTCATACTTCAAGCATCACTCTCAATCAATACCTCACATCGTAAATGTAAACCTAACTCTAAGGTAAACTAACCACATACTTCATTCTAGATCAATTATAGTCATATAACATCAGGTAAACTAAGACTCAATACTAATTCAACCATAATTCATCATATAAGACCTAATCAAGTTAGTTCATGTCTTCAAGATTCATTTATTGGCAATTCTTGTCTAAGTGATCTAATCTAAACCAATTCATCAAGAAGTTCATCAATCTTAGAGCTTCACATCTAACCCTCAATTTGCCTCTTTTATGACATTACCCTAGAATCTTAGGTTAATCAAGAATATATGTAGAATCATACTTAGATCATGTAATTACATTATACTCAACTCTTATTTAATCAATTGAATCAACTTCTAACAACATTCATAATGTAGAGAAGAGCCATAGCTAGGATCGGGGAAAACTCATGGATTCTTTGGAATTCAAGTTAATATCATCTAAAATAAGTAGTATCATCAATAACAAACATAATTAAATGTAACATAATCACTTGTCAAGCTTACATGATCAGTCAACTCATACCCTAGTTCACAATTTAGGAAGAAGGGGGGAATCATGGGTCCAAGGGAAATTTTCATCAAAATCTATCAATTATACATTAATCTAATCATAAATCAACTAAATCAATCATAATACACCTTAATTAAACAATTGAATTCGTTTTGGAAAGAGACCCATGCTGATAGATTGAAAACTCTAGATTTGGGGAATTTGAAAACATAATTTGAAGAGGCTTCTTGGTGATAGCTAACCAATAAAAAAGCATCCATACATCAATTAAGAATATCCAAGAAATTTGGGGAAGAACCTTGAAAATCTAGAAACCCTAGCTCCAATGGCTTCTTCTTCTTCCTTGAGTTTAGAGAGAGAAATATTGACAGAATAGGGTTTTGGGGTTTTGATTTTGGGTCTTTGAATAAATGATTTAATTGGGTGTGTTTTGGGTTTAAAATGACTTATATAGGGGTCCTAGGCTTGGGCAAAATGAGATACCCTTGATTTAAAATAATCGGGAAAAGACCCAATAAGTTACTTGCTGGAAACTGTCGAAATGGCATGACTGAAGCCTTCATGGACCGTCATCATCACCACGGCCCGTCAAACGGGTCATGAAGAATTTTCAATCTGACAGTGCTTCACTATTTCAGGCATAACTCTTTACTCCGAGATCCGAATGTGGCAAAATCAGTGGCGTTGGAAAGAGAACTCATAGACCTTTAATTCTATAGGCCATGGCATACCTAATTCGTTTTGAGCTATCAGATATGACAATTCGAAGTTGACCCTACACACTAAGTCTAATGAAAATCCCTTCACGTGAGGCAACATGTGCCGTGGTGCCTACCACGAGCCGTGAAGCCTCTCTTGGTCATGATACAATGGCTAGGCAACCTTCCCATTAACCTCTAAAAATCTAAGGTACTACCACGAGCCTTCCCATGAGCCGTGGTCATCAGCACGTGCCGTGAAGTGGCTCATGTTAAGGGAACTGTTTTGGACAGCCTTTGTTTAGCCACTGCCTAGCCCATCACGAGCTGTTGTCCTCACCACGAGCCGTGGTGGTGCTCATGGAAGGTGAGGCAGTGTCTATGTAAGAGTGGACTGCCCTAGTCCTCTTCCTTGGCTCTTACCCTCTAACTTAGCCCTAGTTTAGTACTAGTTTCCGGGGTGTTACAATATCTCCCCCTTGGGAACATTCGCCCTCGAATGACACTTTAGATACCTTACAGAAGTAAAGACTCAAGACTAGTAGCCCATCATGCATCAAAACAAAATAAAATGCGCATAAACAGGGAGGAAACATCAACTCCATCTCGAACGTAATCCATGCAACACAACAAAGTAGGAACTACATCCACAAACTCATTGTGCATAAAAACTCATCAAATCACATAGACATGGGAGGAACTACCTTCTCCAACTCAAATCATGCTCATCATATCATCACTAAGCACATTATGCAATTTACTCTCAAAAAACCATTTCATTCAAGGAGGAATTTCTCAACTCCAAACTAAAGCATGCTCATATATTCTTCTCATGAAGTACAATAGACAACTCTTACCCAAAGCACTACAACATGAGGAAAACAATTCACATAAACTTATTTTCTTTCAAAACACAAGTTTTCTTGAACATGCACTATATAAGGAAGTCATGGCAAGACATAACCACATAACAACAATGTTAGCTAGGCACACTATCTCTCCCTTGGGAGTGAGCCTATGCCAACTCTTTTAAATATCTCCAAACACATAATCATAGGAGGGACTACATTTTCCCATTAAGAGCAATCTCAACACAGCAATATGGAGCCAATATGCCATCTCATCACAAGCATAACAAAGCATGTTCATCAATCATCTCATGAATTCAAATATGCCATCATCATACTAAATATGCAACTCAACATGAGGAACATCTAAATAATGAAAACCCATTTTTATACAAAATAAGGGCCTTTCAAAATCATGCATATCATAAGGAGATCATGGAAATGTCAAAAATACTCATGACTCTTAGACATGGAACAAGTCCAAAAAGGAACTCTTGGTCTCAAGGTTGAATAGGAATAAAAGAAATGAATGAGGATATTGGGACTCTCAATCAATTTTGCTATCTAAGCACATCATTTTCCCTTTGGGAGTAAGCACCTTATTAAAACCTCAAATACTACTCCTGTCAAACAAACCCAAATCATTACCAAGTCTCATTATAACCTTACCGGGTTCTAAAAACAATAGAGGTCTAATCAATCATACATCCCACCCTAACAAGGTTAACAAGAGTAACTCTAAGGGACAAGGGAATCATAGGACACACATTACTTCCAAGACTCCATAATCATACAAGAAGTCAAGGAGGACTTATCATCTTGAGCTAGAGGACGAATAAAAGGGAACATAAGGATATTGGGACATATCATTGGCCCTTGGCCTCTCAAATAAGCACTTTCAACTAAAACCCATACTAAAATACCATCCTCAACACTCTCTAAGCATCACTTATATAATACTAGTCATCAAATCCTCCAATCCATCACAAACTCATAATGGCCAAGTTGGGTTGAAAATCAATAGAAGTTTTAACAACATTTCTTCCCAACCTTGCTAACTTCACTCAAGATTTCATATGAGCCCACAAAACCGGGACTAAACTTCCCAAACTCAATGCACTTCTCAAGTTGAGCATTCCAAGCTAATCTAAATCATGGACATCAAAGACACTCAATGACCTCACCATCTAAGAACATCATCTTCCTGATGGATGTAAACTTATACGGGCTTTTCTAAGCACCATTTCTTTAAACTCTAAAGTCGGGGCAAGTCATTACTAAATTTTAACACTCATCACCCAAGGTGATTCTAGACCATGGTGAATTACACTTCTATCCTTTTTAGGGGAGTCTATTCACTCAACACATATAGGCATTACTCAAACACCCTCTTTCATCCAACTTTACATCCTACCAAAACTCAAAATGGTCAAGTAGAGTTCTATCATCAATATCATGAAACAACTATGAAGCCCATTCATATTAAGGACAACATCAAGGTCTAGCATATGAAGTCACAAAAGACAGGTAATATCGGAATCTAATAAAGCATAACACATACCAAAAATATTAGGAGAAACTTTCTTATCCTCTTTCCGTCTAGCCTTAAGAACTGGGAAATCTCTCATTTTTCGAGGGTAAAACCTATCAAGAAACCCATATCATCACCTTTGGTGGGATCTACCAATCAATCAAACCTAGGTATTATCAAAACACTTTACTCAAAATGACCATACTTAAGATCAATCTCAGGAGATAACTAACCCTTTGAAGTTGGTCAACACTTACACTTCGTCTTCTTCACCTTAACTAGGTGGTACACGCAACCCTCATAGTCAACTTTAAGATAAAACATAATCCAAACTTATGGCATAGATCTTCCCCCTTCCTCTCTAGTCACGTGGCCATCATTGGCTTTCAACCAACATCTTCTCCCCTTCTCCTTGTAACAAGAGCCCTTCGAGTAGTTACATCTTGAAGACCACCAGTTAGAGAGAAAGACCTTATACAGGTAAACTTTATGGCACGACTAGAAAATGAAGAAGTGAAGTTTTCCTAACATCCTATAGCCTCAAGCTCATAAATTTCATTTCTCACACCAATGAACAAGACTCTACTAGACGTGGTTTGAGACATCCTAAAACCATCCCAAAAACTTATGCTCTCATACCAAGTTTGTCACGACCCGAGAGCAACCCCCCTTATCGTAACACGGCGTAATTGACCCCGAAGGTGTCTCATACATGCCCTTAGCATATCATGACATAAGAACATAGGAAAATTGCAGAATTTTAAAACTTTTCTTACAATCGAGATTCTTTATAAAATGAGATAATTTCTATGACACTATGTCTCAAAACCAACTATAACATTAGAATAATAACTCTTGAATACAATCTTAGGGACATGACCTTTTGATAAAAATCTAAAACATAATATAAAGTCATAAAGGACATGTGGTTAAGCCCTCCAATACTGTGAGGACTAACCAATCTTTTTCTTCTTGATCTACTAGAGTCCTATCTCGAGGATAACATCCAATATCTCCAAAGCCTACACTTGTAGACAATGTAGAAGTATGGGTTGTACTAAGTATGGAAGCCATGCAATAAAATCCTTAAAACATGCATAAAAGGGATATTTTTCTTTAAAACCATGCTTCATGCCACTTTTGAACATCATCTTGGAAATAGTTGGAGAATGGAACTGATAAGACAAACCATGCACAATTCATCATAACATATTAGGATATCATCATAATTACAAATATAGTCTTCAACACAACATAATGCATACTCCAATCTTTACAAGACATAGTTCACATGCATAAGTACATACCAAGATCATATCAACATAATAGAACTATCACATGAGAAACCCTAAGCAACACTTGTGCAATGTATAGATAGGATCCCATAGTCCTATCTACACTAAGTCTCACTTTGACGCCACCATGATCATACATAACATAAGTTCATAACAACATATAAGCAACCCAAAGTCATACTAATGCAATGCAAAGGTAAAGTCCCATAACCTTACCGAATGCTAAGTATCACATTTAGATCACCAACAACATAAATATCTTACCTTTACCTTATCAAATACAACATATATAAGTAAGGAGACATTTATATTCATAGCTTGTAACAAGTAAAGTCAAACTTAACCTTCATTCATATCATACGTACTTAATTCATAAGTCTTCATAACATAAGAGAACCTAACCATAACCCTTCTTAAAGTCCACTTGTGCATTGTATAGATGGCATCCCATACTACAACCCATACTAAGTAACACCTCTTAAGAAGTCATAATTAGAGTCCATGTTCTTATCATAGATTCTATTCGTTTCATATAGGGAAATATTAGTCTTAACCGACATAGTCCATGTGAGCTAATGGAATCTGGTGTCATATAACCCCACACGGAAAGAAGGCGTTCTACTTGCCTAAGGTAGAACTACATGTATAGCTATCTAGGAGGATCCACTGGCTATGTCCTATGTTGGCACATAGTTAAGGGATAGCGAGATTCCTTCTAGAAACCCCACTTATTACATTAACGGGAGAGTTTCCATCTCATGAGACTCCTTTGGATGACCCGGTCTATTGCATTGACGGGAAGGTATTTTTCTCATTTTCCATATCCACTCGGTGCTAAGCATAATTCCCTTTAAAAGTTACATTAAGTCATTACTTAAGTTTTGGTTCATGAAACAATGCACTAGGCACTCAAACCAACCTTCATCATAATAGCTCATAGATTCATTAGGTTAGAATGTCCTATCAACCTTAGAATCATTAACATGTGAGAAAACCTTTCACATCATACATATAGTGTTTCATGAGAATAGCCTTTCATTCAACACAACAATGCTACCATAGTCATAGCATATCATACATAGTCATATCTTATTGTACATAGTCATATGATACATAGACATGGATAGAGGTATAGGAAAAAATGATCTTGCATCAACATCACAATATACACAATAACTAAACACCTCTACCTTTCAACTGGATCAACATGATCATGTACATTTCATGCATAATAGTATGTAAACAATCAACACCATAGATACATTATCATAATAGACACTTCCTTCTCAAGTGTTCATAAGTATGTACATAATACCACAATCACGCATAATTCACATATATTGCATTCAAGGGTAACATTGAGTCAACACATCTAACATTCAACATAGATAACATAGATACAACCATATCTTAAGTAATCCATTCATCATAAACGCATGTGATCATATTATAGGTCATGTGCGTGAAGTCTTTGCATAATATTGCCATATACAACTTCAACATACTTAAAAGCTTCCTTCTATAAGCCTAATCATCCTTAACTTGTTCATATTAGCTTTTACCTTTGAAACCCTAGAAGTCATCTTCATACTTCAAGCATCCCTCTCAACCAATGCCTCACATGGTCTATGTAAACCTAACTATAAGGTAAACTAACCACATACCTCATTCTTGATCAATTATACACATATAGCATCAAGTAAACTAACACTCAATACTACTTCAACCATGATTCATTATATAAGACCTAATCAAGCTAGTTCATGTCTTCCAGATTTATTCATAGGAAATTCATGTCTAAGTGGTCTAATCTAAGGCAATTCATCCAAAAGTTCATCAATCTTAGAGGTTCACATCTAACCCTCAATTTGCCTCTTTCATGACATAACCCTAGAATCTTAGGTTAATCAAGAATATATGTAGAATCATACTCAGATCATGTAATTACATTATAATCAACTCTTATTCAATCAATTGAATCAACTTCTAACTACATTCATAGTGTAGAGAAGAGCCATAGCTAGGATTGGGGAAACTCATGGATTCTTTGGAATTCAAGTTAATATCATCTAAAATTAGTAGTATCATCAATAACAAGCATAATTCAATGTAACATAATCACTTGTGAAGATTACATGACCAATCAACTCATACCCTAGTTCACAATTTAGGAAGAAGGGGAAATCATGGGTCCAAGGGAGATTTTCATCAAACTCCATCAATTATCAATTAATCTAATCATAAATCATCTTAATCAATCATAATAAACCTTAATTAGACAATTGAATTCGTTTTGGAAAGAGACCCATGTTGATAGATTGAAAATTCTAGAATTGGGGAATTTGAAAACATAATTTGAATGGGCTTCTTGGTGATGGCTAACCAAGAACGAAAAGCATCCATACATCAATTAAGAAACTCCAAGAAATTTGGGGAAGAACCTTGAAAATCTAGAAACCCTAGCTCGAATGGCTTCTTCTTCTTCCTTGAGTTTAGAGAGAGAAATATTGAGAGAAGAGGGTTTTGGGGTTTAGATTTTGGGTCTTTGAATAAATGATTTAATTGGGTGAGTTTTGGGTTTAAAATGAAATTTATAGGTAGGTCCTAGTCTTGGGAAAAACGAGATATCCTTGAGTTAAAACAATTGGGAAAAGACCCAATAATTTACTTGCTGGAAACTGCCGAAATGGCATGACTGAAGCCTTCACGGACTGCCATCAGCACCAGAATATTTAGTCTGACAGTGCTTCACTATTTCATGCATAACTCATTACTCCGAGATCCGAATTGGGCTAACTCGGTGGCGTTGAAAAGATGACTCAGAGACTTTTAATACTGTAAGCCATGTCACACCTAATTCATTTTGAGATATTAAATATGACAATTTGAAGTTGACCCTACACTATAAGTCTATTGAAAAGCCCTTCGCATGAGGATCCACTAGCCGTGGTGCCTAGCACGAGCCGTGGTGCCTCTCGTGGTCATGATACAGTAGCTAGGCAACCTTCCCATTAACCCCTAAAAATCTAAAGCACCACCACAAGCCTTCCCACGAGTTGTGTTCATCACGACTAGCCGTGAAGTGGCTCGTGAGAAGGGGGATTTTTTGGGCAGCCTTTGTTTAGACATTGCCTAGCCCAGCACGTGCTACACCACGAACTGTGGTGGTGGTCGTGGAAGGTGTGGCAGTGTCCATCTAAGAGTGGACTGCCCTAGTCCTCTTCCTTGGCTCTTACCCTCTCACTTAGCCCTAGTTTCCGGGGTGTTACATGATCCTTGAAGAGTATAGTATGAGATTATGTTGTTTTATAAGATATATGTAGATGCTTTAATGATTCTTTGAGAGTGTTGTTTATTATTATTAGGTTGTTGTTGTGGGCTAATTGAAAAGTTGATCTCAAATAGCATTGGTTCTAGGGTTGAAAGGCTTTTCTCACCTAATTGAACCAAAGGCTAAAGATCCTTCATAACTAGAACATGGATGGTGATAGTTGCTCACGCATGGTCTATAGAGTTAGTGTAGCGAATTAACTTGGATTGAATGTCAAGGACATCTTCCATGAAACTTGAGTCGAAGTAGAGACATAATAACTATCTTGTGGAATTTAGGCCTAGCACCGAGTGGATATTGAAATGTGATGGAGGTTCCCACCTAGTTGAGTTTGGTCTTCCAATTTGGGAACTCTCACCTAGTAGAGTCCGAACTTCCCAAAGTAAGTCTCATGAGATGGAAGCCTTCACCTAGTGGAGTTTTGGGTTTCTAGTAGCAATATTTGTATCCCATAACTATGTGCCCCATAGGAAAGTTAGCTAGTGGATCCAACTAAGCTAACTAACTGGTTCTACCTTAGGCAAGTGGACAAACCCTTGACGGTTTGGGTAACATCGAAAGGGATCATGTGATAGCTCACATGTTTTCATGCGGGTTAAGGCTATATCCCAATTAGAACAGGATTTAAAATGAACTAATATCTTGCTTGAATAAGTATCTCCTAGAGTTCAAATCTAAAGAACTAAGATTTTGATTGAAAAGGTATCTCCTAGAGTACAAACCCAATGAACCAAGATTAAGCTTGAAGAAGCATCTCCTAGGGTTCAAACTTAATGAACCAAGATTATGCTTGAAGAAACATCTCCTAGGGTTCAAACATAATGAACTAAGATTATGCTTGAGGAAGCATCTCCTAGAGTTCAAATATATCATGAGCTAAGAAGTACTTGAGGAGTACCTTCTAGTGTTTAAACGTAGTGAGGAGCTAAGATTGTGCTTGAAGAAGTACTTCCTAGTGTTCAAGAGTTTTAAGAGAAGGTGAGCATGAATGATAGCCTAGAGTGGTAGTTAGTATGGGTGAGATTATGAGGTCTGATTCATGCCTTGCACAAGTATGATTTGAGGTTATGCATGAAGTGTTCCCTTTAGTTATGATGACCTTTGTTGTAGCTTAGTATTAGTTTAAGGACTTAGTTATAATGATGACCTAAGTGGTTTACTTAGCATGAGTGGGATTATGGGATCTTATTCATGCATTGCACAAGTAGACTTTCAGGATATATGCGAAGTAGTTCTTTTATGATACGATGATCTATATATGGGCTATGTGTATGAGTTATGCTTTCCAACTATATCTAAGATTATGTTTAAACTTGGTGCACTAAACTACGGCCAGCCAAGTATTCTTTCCCTTACCCTTTCGGTCGAGTGTCCTTTTTAGCATGTTTTAAAGGTTTTAATGCATGGCTATCATACTTAGTGCATTTTTTTACTAACCCATATTTTCTACCTTTTTCTATAAGTTTAGGCTCTGGTTCTTGAGGTGATCTTCTATTCGTTAAAGCTTGGATCTACTATTCGCCTAGCTTTGGTGAGTCCTCAATGATTCGAGGATGTATGGGTCATTTGTAGTTTCTTTCTAGCATTTCATTTTCGAACAATGTTATAAGGGAAATGTCCCTACTTTTGATTCAAAGATTGTAATAGATGGCTAATTTAGACAAGTCTAGACTTCTGCTTGCTTTTATAAAAGACTTCGATTGTATGGACAAAGTTTTAAATTCCGCATCATTTCTATTGCTTTATGTTATGATATACTAACGGTCTTGTATGAGACCTTTTGGGGTTGAGTACGCCTTGTCACATCTATGGTGTACCCAGGGTCGTAACATATGACATCTACTACATCCCTCTTGATGAACACTCAACACAACACAATAAAAAGTTCTTTTACCGTGGAAACCACTACTCGTTTATTACGTTCAAGAACAATTAAAAATTACAACTTAACAATAAAAGGAACTAACTCTAGTACCCTTACTCTTCAACGATTAAATATAATTGAGGACTCTACTCTCAAAGAATCCAAACCCACTTCTTGTTACAATTCTCACACCTCTCTTTCTCACACTTGGAACCCTAATTCCTAAGAAATTATTCTACAACGAAACAATGAAAACTCAACTCTAGAAGGAAAATCTAACTGTAGTTCTTCATTCTTATCCCATCTTTATCTCTCACGTCTCTTTGTATTTGTTTGAAAATTCTCTCAATTTGTAATTGCAAAAAACCAATGTTCTCCTCTTTGACTTTATCCTTTTAAAGAAGTGGATTACTCCTTAGTCGACTTCTACAAGGAAAGAAATTAGTGTTTCCTAGAAAAAAAAATATTTTTCCTCATAGGACTTGTTTTGCTCATTCCTTTTCCATATCAGATTCATATGCCTTTATTCTTCTCCTTATTTGACTTGGATTGCTGTTTGAAATATGTTTCCTATTTCATATGTGTTTGTGCAATCGTTTTCCGCTTTATTTTATTTAAAGTCTAGTACATGCAGTTCAACCTAGTTCATGTTGTCATCATCAAAATTAATTTGAAAATGTTAGCAAGTCATGACCTCCAGTAAACTACTAGGGTCAGGAGGACCAAAACCACAATTCTAAAGTCAAAGCCTATCAACTAACAAGAAAACCATAACAGAGAATATATTATAGTCAAACAATAACCTAATCGGACCACTATAAGCCCAGAAGGTACAAACAACAAACATAACCCAACCGACCCCCATAAATCGGAGGGTACAATCAATAAACAAGTATACTAGTGATAGGCAATGCATATAAATGAAGAGGATGAAATAGTACCATTAATAACAATCTATAACAAAGTGTAAAGACCTACCTCCCTACCGTGTGGGTGAGGTGGGACCCATGGATGTAACAACCCGTAAAATGAATACAAGAAACTAGAGCCTAGCTAGTGTGTCTTTAAGTTTGGTGTGAGGTTTGAAGTGGCCTAATGTTGTTCTGAGCTATGGTTGAGGGTTTTAGGGGTCAAACGTCAACATACAACTCCCCAAGGACCACCTTAGGGGTCCTTGAGGAGGACCCTAAAGCCTAACCCCCAATACCCCAAGAAACCAAGACTTTCTCCAAAAAGTTGAACTTACGGATGGGACCTACGCCCAGGAGGTCCAACCACGAGTCGTGGTCTTGATCTGTAGGTCAAGGCCTTCAAAACCTAGCCACAACCACAAACCATAATGGTATAGGATGGCCCGTGGTCCCATCCACAGTCCATGGATGGGGGTTTGGTGGATTACTTTAGTTTTCTGTCCAAAGTCGGCCATTGTGGGGGTGGTTTGGTAAATTCATGTTAAGTCTAGTTTGGTTGGGGGACGGTTTTAATTAGTTATTTATGTTATTTTAAGGGCTTTTAAAGTATGAAAACATATTTTAGACTTCATTATTTCAAAACCCAAAATCAAAACCTCTCCTCCCCTCCAAAAGTTTTCTCTAAAAAGCTCCATTGGATGTGAAGATTTCAAGCTTCCAAGCTCAAGACTTCAAGTACTTCAAGAGATTTTCGTGGGATTCCATTAAAGGTATGGTGGTCTTCATCCTTGACTTAGTTTCTTTCAAGGAGCCAATCCCAAAAGTGATTCCAAGTCTCCAATGTTTACCCAAAAACCCTAGATTTCAATATATGAATGGATTCGATTCTAAATAATTTCCAAAGGCTTTATTGCATTGATTTATGAATGAATTGTGGATTTAAAGATGAATTAAGATGATTTCTTTTTGTAACCCATGTTTTTCCCCGAATTCCTAAGTTGTGATTTATGATTGGGATTTGATTGATTATAAAGTATGTGGGTTGTTTATGTGTATATACATATATAATGTTGAAATTATGTTATTGATCTTGCCAAATTGTATTGATCTAAGGTTTCTAGGTGAATGTGATCCATGACCCTTGAAGGGCAAGATATGATCAACTTACATATTGAAGTAGAATTGTGCTTCATCTATTGATCCACTTGAAAGGTGGAGGTGTTTACTTCCTATGTATATTATGGTATTCAATTGATGATTATCTTCCTTGTACCTCTTTATATAAAGGATCTATGTATGATCATGACGTAAAGTATATGTGCGTAATTTCAATGAATATATAATGACTATGTTTAGAATGTAAGTGTGTTATGATTGAATGTTATTCCTCAATTAACACCTATGAATGATGAGGCTATATGTGAAAGGTGATTCTCAGACACACACACTCATGAATGACTAATGAAAGAAGTTTCTATGATTATGTTAATGATGATGGGTTGAATGAAAGGCTATTCGCAATTGTACTCTAATGAATGAAAATGACATGCTGTGAAAGGACATTCTCACAATAAAGGGATTCCTAGGTGAAAGGCTATTCTCATCTTTGAATCTATAAGCTTTCCAAAGAGTGAATGCTGGGATGGGATAGATTCTCATCCGAGAGTTGAACAGGAGTATCTAGTAACAATCCATATATCCCATTTTAATGGATGTTGGGTTTGAGATGCATACTTATCCATGAGTTGAGGCCGGGTATCTAGTAACTATCTCCTATCCCATAATGAACTAATGTAATGAATGTTAAATACTCTGTGGGGAATAATGCTAAGCACCAAGTGGATATGAATTGGGTTGGATGCTCATCTATAAGTTGAGGCGTAATATCTAGTAGAAACCTCTTGAGATGGATGCTTATCCGTGAGTTGAGGCGGCATATCTAATAGCAATCTCCCTATCCCATAACTATGTGCCCACATAGGTCAAGCTTCCAATGTCAATTTTTTTTTGTATTTTTCCATTAAAGGTATGGTGGTCTTCATCATTGACTTAGTTTCTTTGAAAGAGCCAATCTCAAAAGTGATATCAAGTCTCCAATGTTTACCCAAAACCCCTAGTTTTCAATCTATGCATGTATTCGATTCTAAATGATTTCCAAAGGCTTTATTGCATTTATTTATGAATCAGTTGTGGATATAAAGATGAATTAATATGATTTCTTTCTAGAACCCATGTGTTTCCCCCAAATTCCTAAGTTGTGATTTATGATTGGGATTTGATTGATTATGAAGTATGTGGGTTGTTTATGTGTATATAGATATAGAATGTTGAAATTATGTTATTGCTCTTGCCAAATTGTATTGATCTAAGGTGTCTAGGTGAATGTGATCCATGACCCTTGAAGGGCAAGTTATGATCAAAGTACATATTGAAGTAGAATTGTGCTTGATCTATTGATCCACTTGAAAGGTTGAGGTGTTTACTTACTATGTATATTTGTGGTATTGAATTGATGGATATCTTCCTTGTACCTCTATATATAAAGGATCTATGTATGATCATGATGTAAAGTATATGTGTGTGATTTCAATGAATGTGTAATAATCATGTTTAGAATGTAAGTGTGTTATGATTGAATGGTATTCCTCAATTAACACATATGAATGATGAGGCTATATGTGAAAGGTGATTCTCACATACACAAACACTCATGAATGACTAATGAAAGAAGTTTATATGATTATGTTAAAGATGATGGATTGATTAAAAGGCTATTATCAATTGTACTGTAATGAATGAAAATGACTTGTTGTTAAAGGACTTTCTCACAATAAGGGTATTCCTAGGTGAGAGGCTATTCTCATCTTTGAATCTATGAGCTTTCCAATGAATGAATGTTGGGATGGGATAGTTGCTCATCCGAGAGTTGAGGCAGAGTATCTAGTAACAATCCATATATCCCATTTTAATGAATGTTGGGTTTGAGATAGATACTCATCCATTAGTTGAGGCGGGGTATCTAGTAACAATCTCCTATCCCATAATGAACTAATGTAATAAATTTTAAGTACTTTGTGGGGAATAATGCTAAGCACAGAGTGAATATGAATTGGGTTGGATACTCATCCATGAGTTGAGGCGGAGTATCTAGTAGCAACCTCTTAAAGATGGATGCTCATCCGTGAGTTGAGGCGGGGTATTTAGTAGCAATCTCCCTATCCCATAACTATGTGCCCACATAGGTCTGGCTAGTGGATCCACTTATGCTATAAACAATGGTCCTACCTTAGGCAAGTAGGAATCCCTTATTCGGTGAGGGTGACACCGGGATTCCATGAATTGTTCACATGGTCTATGTCGGTTAAGGCTTATCCCCACAAAGAATGTTAATGAACTATGGCTTCTTAAGAATGCACTACTTAGTGTGGGTGGTGGTATGGGACGCCATCTATGCATTTCACAAGTAGGCTTTGAGAGTGTTTGTGGTGTGTTCCTTTATAATGTTAAGTATAATGAATGTGCTCTTATGATGATGTTAATGAAGAATGTTGATCTAATGTCTAGATGAATGAAGGTGATCTTAATGAAATGAAGCTAATGAAGAATGTGACTTATGCTTGAATGAGATGATGCATGCTATACTTGGATTGTATTATGAGTTAGTTCCTTGTTATGACTTAATGGTGTATGAATATGCCTTGCCTATGGTGACTGCAAAGGAGTACTTAGTGTGAGTAGTAGTATGGGATGCTACTTCCACATTGCACAGGTATGACTTAGGGTTGTCTTAGGTGATGGTCCTTATGTGATGTTATGGCTTATGAAATGTTTATGTCTCTTATGTATGGGTATTGTGTAAGGTTGGAAAGGTTGAATGGTAAGTAAACTTTTGGTGACCTTAAGGTGGTACTTTGGTGTGGATGGTGGTATGGGATGCTATACATTGCACAAAGTATAGCTTGAGGTTTACTTGAGGTGAAGGCTTAAATGTGAAGGTAATGGTTTATATGTTTATTATGTTCTAATGTGGTTAAATGACTTGTATGCTGGTTGTGGTTGAATATTATGCCTCTTATGCTTATGTTCATGAAGTTTTCTCAAAATGGCATATATCATGACTTTCAAATAAAATGTCCATTTTAAGCTTGTTTTTGCATGGCTATCATACTTATTACTTAATTGTTCTAACCCATTCTTCTTCATGTTTACTACAAGTGTAGGTTCCGGCATTTGAGTGATTCTCTCTAGTGAAGCTTGGAATTGAGATTCTCCAAGAGTAAGTGGTATGTCCTCATAGATCGAGGACAAGGTTTAGATGTTCCCTTCTTTTCATGGAATACACTATTGTTAAGTTTGTCACTTGTAAAGGGACATGACCCTATTTTGTTTCAAGTATGTTGTTTAGATGGCCATGTGAGACGATAGACTTCCTCTTACTTTTAATGTTTTCTATTGTTGGATTTATAAAGAAAAGTTCTAAATTCCAGACTATTTCTAAGTTTCTTATACAATGAATATGCTATGAGGCTTGTATGAGACCCCTTCGAGGTCAAGTACGCCGTGTCACTTCTGGGGTGTACGCTCGGGTCGTGACAATGGAGCTCCTTCATCTTATACTGTGGTATTGACTGTCACGATCCAAGCCTAGGGCCTAGACGTGACATGACGAATGAGGAACCCGAAGGAACCCCAAACAAGCCTCTCAAACATGTCATCACACTTCATCGGTCGCGGAAGTACATTCAACATTAATTAACGGGAAATAGGGACTAAGG
>JAJOOR010085702.1:0-38493 GCA_036250505.1 Solanum acaule | reverse complement strand
TGAGGTTAGTTGAGTTCTACAGCAAATTGGAGCAATTCAAAGGAACTTCAACTGACCAAGATAGATTGGAGTGGAAAGGCCACAGTCAAGGTAGTTTCAGTGTGAAAGGAGCCTATAAAAAATTTAACCCTTATGATAATCAGATTGAGGACTGGCCTTGGAAGCTTATATGAAAAGTCAAAATTCCTTATAAAGTTTCTTGCTTCACTTGGCTTGTGGCCAAACAAGCTGTTTTAACCCAAGAAAACCTCATGAAAAGGGGGATACATCTAAGTCCTAGGTGTTTTTTCTGTGAAGACAAGGCTGAGACTGTAACCCACCTTTTTATACACTGCAGGATTACCCTTCAACTATGGGAAATGTTTCTAAGTAAGAAGGGCCTGAACTGGGTAATGCCAAGGAAAATAGATCAGACTTTGAAGATCTGGGGCAGTTATGCTAACCTGTCAGACCATAAGGATAGGTGGAAAATTATACCAGCTTGCATCTGGTGGGCTGCTTGGACAGAAAGAAACCTCAGGTGCCATCGAAACAAGAGCAACAATATCCAGAAGATGAAGATGAAGTTCTCAGTTTTGTTTCATTTTTGGTGTAAACAGGAGTATAGGGAAGATCTAGAATCAAGTATGGATTTCTTAGGATCATTGTAATTTTTTGTTAAAAGGGTTGAAGATCTTCTAGATACTCCTCCTCAATTGTAATTAGGAAACCTGTAACTTGTTGTGGCAGGTTTCTTTTTTGTGGAAATAGAATACAAGTTGTTACCTTCAAAAAAAAAAAAAAAAGAGGAAATTTTGAACTTCAAAAATAATGTTTAACGGGAAAGTGAAAATTGGAGACCAGCCTTCAAAACTAACTGGCCTAGAATCTCATAAGATGGTAGAGAAAAGCTACAGAGACCTTTTGCAGTGGAACAAGTGAAGATTATCATAAGAAGTTACAAAGGCGAAAAAGCTGAGTCCAGACAAGTTCAATATGGCCTTTTACCAGCAATGTTGGCTGCTAAATTCAGACGGGGAAGTTCGAAAAAGTTTTAAAGCATCAATAGCATTAGTTCCCTAGAAGGCAGGGGCGGAATCTTAGTAGGGAGCTTCTACAAGATTGTTTCCAAACTTCTGGCAGAGATTGAAAAGGTGATGAATTGGTTGGCTATGGACACTAAAACGGCTTATTTAAGCAAGACAAATCACGAACACAATGTTCAATGCAAAATGAATGTCTAGACAATAAAAAGAGGCAAGGGAAGCTGGTATTTTCAGTAAGTTGGATATTGAGAAGGCTTTCGATCATGTAAATTTGACTTGCAAAATCTCTGCAAAGAAATAGGCTTAGGGGAGAAGGGATCAGGTGGATTGATTGGCGCATCTATTGTGAAATTCCCAGTAGTTGTAAATAGGTCACCGGAAGGCATTTTCTTTACATACAAGAGCTTGAGATAAGGTGATCACTGTCTCCCTTCTTATTCATTCCGGCAATAGAGGGAGTAAGTATAATGATGTGCATGGTCAACTCTTTAAATTGGCCCAAGGGTTTAGAACGGGGACAGAGGGTTCTAATAGAGTAATTGCTTCTCACTTGTAGTATGCCTGATGATTCACCAATCCTTTGAGGGGAAAAGGAGAACCAATTGAGATATCATTTTTTTATAAAGGTAACATGGAACCAATTGAGATATCTAAGAGTCATCTTACAGTTATTTGAACCTATGTTTGGTCTGACAATTAGTTTGGGAAAGAGACATTATTTACCATTTATGATGTTGAAGACTTGCAAATATTAGGAGAGAATTTGGGTGACGGACATGTGAACTTCCAACCACATATCAAGGAACACCCCTAGGTGCCAGATATAAGGCCAAACAAGTACGGCAAAAGATAAGAGGAGAGATTTGAAAAGAAACTTGCAACTTGGAAAAGACAATACCTATTCCTAGGTGGCAGAGTCATACTCATCAACAGTGTATAGGATTCTCTTCCTACTTATATAATGTTTAGTTTTTCCTAGGCCTGCAAGCATAATGAATAAAGCTTACTGGGAATGAGTGAAAAGAAATGGTAGACGTTTGAAGACAGGTCCAATTCCAATCATAGATTGAAATGGAATTGCATTGTATCCTTACTTTTTGGTGTTAACAATTGTGTATAGTTGATATAGATCAGATGGTAGACTTAATAGGAGACTTGTAATTAATAATATTCCTTTTTGGAGGTCGTCAGCATTAATACTGAAGAATACAACCTTACCAGTTTCTAAAAAAAAAAAAAAAAACTTACAGGGAATGGGAATTTAAAGACACACAACTACAGCCTATCAAGTGTCTTAGACCACGCCAGTTTCGACAGAAAAATGTCTGATGCTTAGATGAGTTAGGGGGTGTTTGGATTGGCTTTTTTTAAGTGACTTATAAGTTAAAAGCTAAGTCATAAGTTGGGAACACCCAACTTTTGACTTTCGACTTTTTGGGTACTTTTCCAAACACTTCAAAAACTAAAAAATAGCTTAAAAGCCAAAAGTCACTAAATATAAGTCAATCCACACACCCACTTAGACATATAATGGTAGTTGAAATAATATGTAAATGTATGGTGTGTATGAATGTATGTGTTTAACCAACACGATTAGGTACATTCATTTTTCTTCCTCCCAGAAAATAGGTTTTCTCCCAGCAAGTATAAGAGGAGTAATACATACTTGAACTTTGCCACTGTGTTCTCCACCAAAGCATTATTGAGTAGAATGCCAAAAGAAGAGCACTTCCAGCCATTATTACAGCTAGACCAACTATATCTCGTCCCAATATCAACATTAACCAGCCTCCCCATGTAACAAGCACCACCACCGGAGAGATCACAGTTATCCAGGCAAACAGAGAGAGAAAACTACATATAATTCCCAGCTGGGGCCCTTGTAAGAATCCCGGCCATTTTCGAGCAAAGATCCAACTGAAAGGCCAAAAAATAGAGATATTAACCACAAAGAAGAACATTTTTCATCCATAAAAAGGAAAATATTGATATATCTGAACAGATACATGAACTATATTTATGGTATAAAAGTAGCTAGACAGAACTGTCAAATCAAACAATAACAAAAAGAAGCATAGTTGGACAGCAAAATTGGGCAAACAGACAGTCTCGTGGATGAGGTACCAAAGACAACTAAAGGAAGCACCAATTGCTGTGGTTAAACCAGTATATCTTTGTTTTGAAGTCTTTAATATGTACTGCTGTTATTAAGAAGCATCATAGATCACATCCCATGTAAGCCAGAGAACACAAATGGCCACAGAGGTCCTCTTTTTTTTCTTTTTCTTTTTTTTTTTTTGATGAAATAAGATTCTGTATAGCTTGCATCAGGAAGATGCAAAGTTACAAAAGATATGTTAGATCCAACAACAGTAGGTCTTTTAGCATAGGGAGCTAATCAAAAGCAAAAGAGGGCTATTAAGCCCACAGAGAACCAAAGAAATCTACAAAAGAACCAACATCATTTACAGGAGCATAATTAGTCCAACTAAAAAGCAGTAACAGACATCTACGCTTAATAACTGAGATAGGAGCAAAAATACTATCAAAACATCTTCTATTCCTTTCTATCCAAACACACCAAAGTTACAGCTAGGGATTATTTTCCACATATTCTTGATGGCTTTGCTGATTCTCCAAGAATTCCAGCTATCAACTGCTTCCTTTATAGTCAAAGGTAGTGCCCAAGAGAGGTCAAAAACTAATAGGAACATATGCCAGATGTCAGCAGCCACTGCGCAGTGCAAAAAGAGATGATTTATAGTTTCTAAGTTATACTGGCACATGTAGCATCTATTACTAGTTGGGACTTTCTTCTACACAGGTTGTCTGGAGTCAGTGTGGCCCCTTGCAGTGCTATCCAGGTAAAACAACTGATCTCTGATGTTTTGCTCGCCAGATTAACTTCCATGGCCAGAGATGAATTGACTTCTTCTGTGAGCACATTTTGTGATGCCTTTACACTGTATGTACCCTCCTTGGAGCTGCCTCATCTCATTGTATCCATGCTTTGGCTATTTATAGCGAAGTTGTTTAATCTTCCCAGTAGGTATAGAACATCTTGTAATTCCCAATCTTGAATACTCCTTCTGAATTGGACATCCCATAGGTTGCCTTCTCTGTTTTTCTCCACTGTAACGTTTGGGTTAGTGGCTATTAAAAAAAGAGTTGGGAATCTGGTTTGCAATGTGGAATCACCAAGCCATTTGTCCTTCCAAAACTTCACCAAAAGCCATTAGCCCATTACCAGCCTTGAAGGACATGTCCTGCTGAAAATAATCTTTTGAATTGTTATTGTGTTTCCAAGGTCCCACCCCATGTGGTGCTCATGGTGCTCCAGTTGTCCTGACGGTCATACTTGGCTCTCACAATATCTTTCCACAGACTATTAACCTCGTGTCCATACCTCCATAGTCCTTTAAGGAGTTTTTGGCCAAAAACATCCTTAAACTATACCCTTATCTTAAACATCCTTAAATTATTTTTCTTAACGGAAAACATTCCTCAATTATTTAAAATTTGACAACTTTCATCCTTTTGTTAAAATTTGACAAAAACTAACAAATTCTTCACAACATGTACGGTTCACACTACTCTCAACAATTAAACTCCCTAAATCACCCCAATAAAGCAATTCTATTCATTCTACATGCATCTAAAATAATATTATAACTTTTTTTAGTAACAACGTTTTGCATTGTCTTCCTTTTAATTAGCAATTATATTTTTATTTACTTTTCATTTGATTTGATATCAAAGAATTATCAATGGAAATGTTTTCTTTTCATTGAATCTGCAAAAAGTGGTGTCGATCGGAGACTATTACTTCTAATAATGGAAAATGAAACTTAGTAGAGATCAAAATTAGTTGAATCTTGATCACCTCAATTATCAATTTGCCCCAAATCTAACGACATTTTCACTTTGCAAGGTGAAGATGATGTGAAATTAAGCTCTAACTCCATTCAGTTGGTAAAGGAGAAGAGCAAATCATGTCTGCTCGTAGACCAACACCGTCCTAACATTGTTTTTTTAACAGCAAACATGAGTCTCAATTTTATTTTATTTTTGGATGTTTTTTCCAACCGGTAATAATATTTTAGAATTTTTTTATGAGAATAGTATGAATTGCATATGTTTTGTGTGGAATTCGCTAATTTTTTGACAAATTTTAATAGAGGGATGAAAGGTGTTGAGTTTTAAATACTTGAAGGATGTTTTTTGTTAAGAAGGATAATTTAAGGATGTAGTTTAAGCTGAGGAGATAGTTTAAGAATATTTTTAGCCAAAAACTCGTCCTTTAAGCAACAGACACTTGTTGTGCTTAGCCAAGTCCCTAATTCCCCGTCCATCATTTTAGGTTGAATTACTATAGGCCATTACATCAAGTGAATCTTGTGGTCTTCATTGTTCCCTTCCCAAAGGAAGACTTGTCTAATTGTTCCAAGACATTATTTGGCATTGGAATGAGAAACATGATGTATGTGGGAATGGTGTCAAGAACATTGTTGATTCGGGTAACCCTTCCCTAGTGAGAGGTATTGTATTTTCCATGTATCCATCCTCTTCTCCAACTTTTCAGTTACTCCATACCAAACTTCCTCCGACTTATATTTAGCTCCTGAGGCATCCTTGGGTAAGTAATAGGAAAATGAGCCAATGCCACAACACATAATGTTAGCCAATTTTTCCAAGTTTGGCACTTCATTCACCAGAAAGCATGTTAATATGTAAACCTAAAATAGATTCGAAAATAAGAAGGATTAGGCTGAGGTATTCCAACTGCAACTTGTTTGCCCCACAAAATATTAGTGTCATCTGCATACAATAGGTGGGACACAGAGGCTCCAATACTACTAGAATGTTAAATCCTTCAATCCATTAGATGAGTTTAGCTTTTTCTAGCTTAACTTAGGCCTTCCATGGCTGTGATGAACAAGAATGGTGAGAGTGATCTCGTTGCATGATTCCTTTCTTGGCAGGGGGAGATTGGTGTTTGGACAGCGTATTTGACAGTATTAAGCTTTCTCCAACCCCCCCCCCCCCCCAAATCCCCCTAAGATTTGGTTTGATCAAAAGCCTTTTCCACATCAAGCTTGTATAAGACTCCAGGAATTCCTCTCTTCAATATGTCATATAGAAGTTCATTGGCAATCAGTGTTGCATCACTGATCTGTCTGTCTTCTAGAAATGCATTTTATTCCCTTAAAATGAGCTTTCCTGTCACTCTTTTAATCCTCTCTGCTAAGAATTTGGCAACTATTTTGTATACACTTCCACTGAGGCTTGAGTTCCATTGCACCTTTCCTTTTGGGGACAAGTGCAAGGAAGGAGGCATTGGTGGCTCTGACCATTTGACCGTTTTGATGGAAGTGGTTCATGGTTACCATAATATCCTGCCTGATGAAGTCCCATGCTTTTTGACAGAGCCATTGTGTAGCCATCAAGCCTTGGTGCTTTGTTTGGAGCACAGGTTTTGATGGTTGCCAAAACTACTTCTTCAAATGCTCTCTCTAGCCAGATTTCACCCTCGTAAAAACTAGCTACACTAAACAAGGTTGACACTTGGTCTCCACTGCATATCTTATGTGTTGCCCCCCCCCCCCTCCCAAATCCCTAAAAGCTTAGGATCTCTTCTTTGATGGCATCTTTATCTTCAATGATCTCTCTGCTAATTTTTTAAGGTTGTCAATACAATAGTACCTCCAACTAGAGTTGGCCATTATTTGAAAGATTTGGTGTTTTTGTCTTCTTCTTTTAGCCAAAGACATCTAGATTTCTGTCTCCAAGATATCTTTTCTGCTTCGGCCATTTGTTGTAGTTCTAACCTAAGGTGCTTCAGTTTATTTTTCTCCTGTTGTTATTGGACTCTTTCTTTTGTTGCTTGTTTTAGCAAAGTAAGCTCATCCAATGACTTAAGTCCTTTTTTGTTCAAATTGGCCAAACTCTTCTCTATTCCACTTAGTGATGTCTTTTGTCAGATTCTTCAATTTCTGCACAAGCATAAAATCTGGCCTTCCACTAATTAAGTAGCCCTGCCACCAGCGATTTTTGTCAGTGAATCCTTCTACCTGATGCCACATATTTTCAAACTTGAAATAAGACAGTGGCTTCCCAATCCCTACATTCAAGAAGAATAGACATGTGATTTGATATCAATCTAGGCATCCCTATTTGTTTGATTGGTTTGAACCTATCACACCATTCTTGGGAGATTAGGAACCTGTCAATTCTTGATGCTTGCAATGAATCTCCCCCTTTAAACCATGTGAAATGAGCCCATTGTAAAGGCCAAAGGGAGATCAACTAGGTCCCGGATTATCTCAGAGAAGGAATTCATAGCCCTGGATCTGGTTATACAACTATACCTTTCTCTATCTGATCTGCATAAAATAAAGTCTCCCTCAATCACCCACTTTTTAACCCATAAACCTCTTATTGCGGCAAGTTCTAGCCAAAACGTTTCTCTTTCGAAGTTGGTGTGAGGGCCATACACCCCTGTGAAGCACCATTCCAACATGCAGTATAAGGTGTAAACGTCTTGATGAGTAGCTATATTTACCCATAGCCTACATGATAATGATGCCTAACTTGTTACTTGATGACTTGAGTTCTGCCAACTAAACCCAACGATTGCCCCAAATTTTTCCCGATCCAAGATGCTGGTCACTTATCAATTTTGGTTTCCTCAAGGCAAACTATATTGACCTTTCATTTTTGTATCAATGAATTAATAGAGCTCCTGCGGTGTCATTCAAGCCCCACACATTACAACTTAGTATATTTTAATTGCATTCGGACCAGGCCTTATGGTAACCTGCTCCCATCTCCTTTCATGTTGCCTTCATAATTCAAACCCCACTTTAGCCTCTCCAATTCTGCTTTCTACTTATTCTTCCCTTCCTTTTCATTACTCCCTGGAGACTCGTGATTTTGCAATTGTTTCTGCCTCTTCTGATCCATCAATTGTTTTTGTCTCTTCTGATCCATCAATTGTATGATGTCAATAACCTCGTGCTCGAACCCATTGACATTGACCCAAAGGTTTTGCATGCCTTGAGAATTAGTGTCTAGGACTATCTCTCAGTTTCCAATACAGTTGGGGCGTCAATTACATGCCTACTGGAAATACCTTCTTTGTAAATTGTACCCTGGGAGGGCGAGGTTGTCGCAAGAGGAGACCTCACCTTCAAAGCCAGACCAAGCACTTTTTGTTGGAGGAATTGAAGAATTTCTGCAAAAATTATGTGTTTTCTGTATTTCTTCATCGTCTGCTTCTGAATGGAGGAGTGTGGTGCTGGCTTACAAGGGATTGGGCTTGTCATTTGAAGATCTCATCCCTTAGTGGATAGAAGGAATTATCATTGATATATTGACTAGGTCAAATCACACAAGTGTCAAATTTTGACTATACATACCGCATATGCATACACATTCCTTTTGAAAGGTAACTAACTAATTAAATAGATTAACAAGGTGTTGGACACTTTTGATAAGAGTAAGACATAGAAGGAATGTTACCTTACAATACAGTTTCTCACAATGATCAATACTCCCGATGTCCCTAATTACTTGTCCACTTTTCCTTTTTTAGTTGTCCCTAATTACTTGTCCATTTTGACAAATCAAGAAAGGACAAAATATTTTTACCTATTATACCCTTAATTAATTACTTTGAAAAAGGTAGAATTTTTTGAAAATCTTAAGTTTTTAATTCATCCACATCATAATTAATAGGGGTAAAATGATAAACTCACCATGTCAATAATTGTTTTCTTAGTAGGTGTGCCGATTCAAAAGTGGACAAGTCATTAGGGCCAGAGGGAGTAGTAAGGCAACTAAAATTACTCACAGAGTACATAACTCATACCAAGCCTATTAGGTTGCAAACCCAACAAGTGTCACATGACATGACTGCGAACTTGTGGTTTGGCATTTCTCAAAATAATTAGGAGATGGCACGGGAAGCCTATTTTGATTGAAAAGTGCTGATGTGGAGCATAAAAGTAAAGTTAATTTAGCAGCAGTGCACAAATGGATACATATTTGGGACTTGAGATTGACCAGAGATAGATTTTTTAGAAACAAAAGAAAAGGGTTGACATCAAAAGCGTCTATTACATTGAAAAGATTGTAGGGATTAGGGAAGCATGTAAAACAAATGTTGAGGTTCAATAAGCAGCAGATGCAAGTCCTATTATTCATCTCAAATCACTATAATATTGTCCCAAGGGGGTTGCCTACACGGAAGTAACAACTTGCAGACCTCAGGTTCCAATTACAGCATAGGTGTGCAGGATTACGTTAACAAACTATATTATGGGGTAGATAGATCTCCAATGAATATATCAAGATTCTTGTAAGCTAGTTAGGACACCACTGTCAATAAATAAATATTGTCTATCTTACATCTAGAAACCAGAACTATTAAAAATATTTGGGGTTTCCAAATGTAAGGAATTCATCTTCACTTAGCAAGTACATACTCTTTTGCTACTCTCTTTTGCACATCCCCAAAATCATTGGATGTGTTCTAATTATACTGGGTATGTTGTTGTTGTTGTTGTGTTCTAATTATTTTCCGTCTTCTTCTAGGTTCTTACTTCTAAGTGGCATTATTGTTCCTCCTCGCAGGCTCTCTCCAGGTGCTGCAATTTTAGCTACAATCTAGTGGATAATCTCGACGTGTAGTGGATGGCCCGAGGAAGTAGTGGAGTGTTCTATGTGAAGTCTTTTTGTGAGAAATTTTTGGCTAGGTGGAGGTTGAGTTCCCATGTAATGCAATATGGGATCCAAGTGTGCTGAGGAAGATGTGTTTTTTTCACTTGGCTAGCCACTAGAGAGGTGATTCTGACAGCAAAAAACCTTGGAGCAGAAGGTTGCCAGCATTAGTTGGTCTTGCATGTGCAAGGAGACGGGCGAGGAGGTGGATCACCTTCTTCTACATTGTGGACTTGCCATGAGATTATGGTGGAATATGTTTAGGTGGTTTTGCACTCCTTGGGAAATGCCAAGGACTGTGAAAGATTTGACGTTCAGATGGAAGAGAGGGAGAAAGAGGAGAGAAAGAAAGGCTTGGAACGTGGTTCCGGTTGCGTTAAGGTGGGTAATTTGGAGAGAGAGAAATAGGAGAGTTTTTGAAGGTGTAGAGTCAAGTTTCTTGCAGTAGAGGAGTATTCTCCGCTCCCTTATTTTCTTTTGGTATAAAGAGAAAGCTCTTTGTGTACCAAGGATTGGGTGGAATTTGCAGAGAATCATATTTTGTAGTCTTTGATCTTTTGTATAACCTTTGTATATGACCATTTTAGTTATGTATCTACATGGAAGTACTTTACTTGATCAAAAAAAAATGTATAGCTCTAACACCAGTATAGATGACCTTCATTACTCACATTTGAACCACATTTAAGATAAGCAAAAAGATAAAACTCTATATTATCAAAAAAAAAAAGATAAAACTCTATGGAGAAAACAATCAAAATGGTCCTTGATGTAGAGGTGTTACTTTATTTTGGTCATTAATATATCTCACTTGATTGAAATGGTCTTTAATGTATACTAAGAGGTGTTCATTTGGGTCCTTTACCCTAAACCTAACAGATTTATCAAAAAAAGGTGTTAAGTTTAACTGTAGGCCACCGTGACTAACAAAATCCACCATTTTCTTATTTGTTAACTCCAAAAAAAGAGCTTCATAATATCCAACACCATCTTCTCTACCATCTCTAACAAAATTCACTATTTTCTCTTCCCTTTTTCTGGCTCAAAATTCTCTACTTTCTCTAGCAAATTTTGCAGCTTCACTCTTATTTTTCATTGTCCTAAATCGATTTCCTTATGCAGCATTTGACAGGGAATCTACATGAATTTCCAAATTCAACTTAATTCTCCAATTCTCTGCCTAACTGTGCTGAAAATGGGGGAAACATACAAGAAAACCCCAATTTCCCAGGAGTCGGAAAAAATCACTATTTGAGCTCACAAAAACATGTCCTCATTAAAATTTAGCAAGAAAAATATCGTGTTATTTCAAGATTATTGGAATCAACATGCTTGAGAGCTTAGATGAATCAAAATCAATTAAAAGTTTCAGTCTTTATTCCAATTCTAAGAGTGCCAGGATACAGTTTATTGCTTACTATATAGCATATGAGAAAAGAAATCAGAAATGAAAATTTTGGAAGTAAAATAATTACCTGTAAATCCGCCATGGCCTCCAATTAACTGCCCAAAGTAAAGCAAAAGAGGCAGAACCTAGCACAGAGAAAAGGGTCCCCGAAATCACACATGCCAACATTAATTCATGCTCATTTCCTTCCATTTTCCTCCTTTATCCACCTTTCTCTGTCAACTGCATCCAAAAATGTAATATTTATCACAAAAACAGAAAACACACAAAATTTTCTGTAAGTTGAAGGTTTTACCTACCTAGCTCAACAAAAACCTCCCAAACTAAAACTGAGACATTCCCAAACAGAATAGGGTTTTTGCCAGACCATAGTCAAGAGTAAAGCTAGGATTTAGAGAGAGAAAAAAAGCATCTCGTGTGGTGTGGGTCAATAGAAAATTGTTGAAGAAAAATCAAAACCCTAACAAGGCTTGGAGGAGACTAGAGAGGAGAGAAGAGTAAAGTAAAGGTACAAGTGAGTGTGGATATAAAATTCTGAAACGTCAGTGCTTGTAAATAATAAAATAACAGCTGGGTTTTTCTGTCTTACCTCAACGCCTAATATCACAAATTCATTCTCATTTTTGTTCATCTGTATATATATTATATTAAAATTTTACTTAATTAGTGTAAAAAGTTATATCTATAAACGAATTTAAATATTGAATGTAAGTTCTTCATCGCATTAAAAACTTTATTTTTATCGGACGAATATTCAGTTGAATTAATCAATCAATGGTAATAAAGGAGAAGTCAAGGAAGATATTGATTTATATGAATCAGAGACTGATATTGCAATAGGCGCAGAAGATGTCCCCTCTTGTTGCCCTCCATTGAAGATGTTGATCCTGCATTTTTCTTTTTTGTTACAGAAACAATTATACCCGCCACCACCAACTCCAAGTATAATCATTGGCCGTCAATATCTTACTCTTCAAGTTTATTTAAGTTTCTTTGATAGATTTGTGAAAGATATCTAAATTATTATTTTTTAAATGGTTCATAAAGATTGTTTCTAGTTATAATTACGATCAAGAGACATAAGACTCCAATTTTAGTATGTTTGTCAATAATAATGAACTTATAGCTTACTATTCTGAATATCAATAATCTCAATTTACTGGATTAAATTATTCTGATAATATACCTTATGAATATATTTTATTTAAATGTCATCAATTTTAATTTAGCTAATAAAGATAATAAAAATTTACTGCTAAAGGAATATTGAACATATTTTCATTTTTGTTTGTGTAAATGACTCAAATCGATTACTACAATTTGATTAGAGATTTGTTACCCTCACTCGTTTTCTTTTTCAATTGCTTGTTTTGTTCATGTTGTGAATTAGTTTAGGTATTTATTGAAAATAATAAATGTAATGAATATGTTAGTGGCATGTGTTAAATCACGTCATACAAGTAACAACTTCTTATTTTGATTTTCATTCAAATAGTGGACTAGAAAATAGAAAAAAGACAGAGGTGGAGCAACGAAATTAAAAATTGAAAAAAAAAGAAAAAAAAAAAAGTACAAAATAAAAATACAATAGAATGGACAAGGATGCCATTACGATACTTTTTATCTATTTATTTTTATTTTTAAAATTTCTTTACTCTTAATTTCATGTCATATAATGTGAATATGAAAAGTGTATTTATTGTTTATTTTCTAATATTCAAGGTAAGAATAAAGCAAGAAAAATATGATGATCGTTTTGAGAATGTTATGTGGGAGAAAGATAGAAATGTAACCTATGACTCCAGAGAATTACGTATTTTCTCCTGCCTCAGCTTCACATATGGAAGGAGGGCGAGGACGTAACACGCCAGGGTTCCAGGTCTCCGAGTCAGCCCGCACTTTTTCGAAGAATCCTGCACCCATGGGCATACGACCTGGCAGGCCTTCCCTTTCCGCCAAAGCTTCATGGGCGTTGCCCCGTTCCCTAATCAGATGTTTGGATGTGAGCTATACTCCGCGAGGAGCCACACGGGCGTATGAATTTCACTAGTTTTTCTCTATTAAAAAAAATTGTACCCTCTTTTTCTGTCTATAAATTTTTTGGACATGAGTTAAGCATATGGTTAATTGTTCTTTCTTTCGATTTGAGTGTTGGCACTTTTGAAATCTCTTTCTATAGGCGTGAAAAAACAGCAATGTCATTACTCTTCAAGGTGATGTGGATAATTCCTTACTCCAACTTCAAATGAACACTTTGCATGAATTAGTACCAACTCATGAATCAACCGATCTTCTATTTTACAGATTAAAGCAGAAGAACTCTATAACGTCAGAAAAAACTTGAAAGCCACTTGACTTTGAAGAGGGAGATTTTGCCACAAATACAAAGATTTGTACTACAATAATTTTCCAAGATTTAATTTTTAAAATTGATAAAAGAAAATCATAAAATTCAAAGACGAACAAAGTCATAACTTTGAATTAGATAAAGGTTTGTACTATATATAATATTGATTTGTATATATCAATATAAATAAAAATTTATGTTAAGAACTATATCTTATTCTATAACAAATAATTATACTTTTTTGTATGAGTATATCCTACAATTGATCTAATCTACTAGCCATCTTATGAAAGACACATATTTTATTTTTTTATATAACTTCTAAAAATATTATTATCAATCAACAATAACTTCTGATTATAAAAAGGAGGAGATCACATAGTTTCTTAGCGGGAAGACACAAATTTAAGGCGTTAGGCATTTACAGTTACAGAGATGATGTTGCTCATATTTACTATCAAACTGAACATTTGATACGTTAGACAATTGCATTAGAAAAAAATATATAATCCAATTGATTTATACTAATAATTATAATACTAACCAAATACTAGAAAATACTATAACCAAATAAGCAGTTTTTCCTGAATACGAAGTGTATTTTTTCAATTTCTTTTGATAAAACTTTTAAATAAAATTATATTTTGAAATGACAATAATTATCGATCAAGTATGCTCACCATTCATTAATTTAACCTTACATTTTCTTCCTTTCAAATTTTGTGTAACTTGTCGTATACATACTTTAATATTATCTATTTATCATTTTAAAATTTTTGTACAATTAGTAAGAGGTACACTTACTTGTACGTGTTGAAAAAATTAGTATAAAAAGTACAAATTCATGTTTTTTATATTAATTTAGAACATGTTGACATACTCAAATTATACCAAATTGCTATAAGATAGACGTGTCTAAATATATTAATCTACATGAGTTAGTATCAAATTCATATGAAAATAAAACAGTATGACTTAAGGTATTGTGCATGAGATTACCTAACTAAATTTATCCCCTTCAACAATAGGTGAATTATTATTAAGACTAACAACAATTATTAACACCAACGATAAACTTTATTTTCAATTAAATTAAAGACCTAAAATTATGTTTTGACCTGAATGTATGCCTAAAGGAGCTAAGATTGGTGCCCGAGTCAATATTTTTTAATCTCTAATTCAATTTTTTCTTTAAGTTGTAACTTCTATGTAATTAGTTTAATTTTATTATTATTTTACTTGCTCAATCTTAAATTCATTATTATCTTCTATCTGATTTAGTCTCATCTATTGTTGCTTTTAAATCGGCTGAAAGAATATTTTGAAGTCACTTAGGAGAAGTATAGGCAAGTGAACCTAAGTTTTATATAATAAATAGTTGTGTGTTCAAGACTTGATTGAGAAAGAGCATTAATAGTTGTGTGTGCCATACGAAAAATCAAGTTCGCGCTCCCATATTACCCAATACAGCAAAAGGGGCTTTACTTTCGATAATTTTTTTCACTTATTATGTTGTCTCATTTCACCTTGCAACCGCATTTTCACTATAATTTTTCTCTAAACATATATGCATAAAGTTTACAATTTATGATTGATAAACAAGATTAGTACAATACCTAACTACCTATAATAAAGGAAGAAACTACTATAAAAAATCAGATTACTAAACATAATACTACTACAAAGAGTAACAAAATTATATAAACACAATTATAGAGAATTTCCAAAACACATTAATATAACAAAAGATAATGATGCTGTTTTTCATTAATAATGTACCAAAAAGGTATTTAAAATAATCTTAAATGTTACTTATACATTAAAATATATTCTAAATTTGAATTAAATATTTTTGTCAGGCCATCAATGGCCATGATTCGTTTGTTTCTTCCTAAGATACTTTTAATTATGTAAATCTAACGTATGTGTATATGTTAACCATTGAAAATCGTCATGATCCTCCCATCAAATGAAACTTGTAAATCATTAATCTCATAAATGGTATTCATCTAAAGTGACAATATTTGAATAATTATTGCTAGTTTGCTACGATTGGACTTCAATAATTTTTCTTGGCTTATAAACTAGAGCACTAAACGAATTGAATTTATTTATTCATAATTATATCAGGAAAATATATTAATAAATAAAATATTTGATATGACCGTATATAGACTATTTGTGTAATTTAACATGATGAATCAAGTCTCATGGGACAAATGAACTAGAATAAATTAAAATCTTCAACAAATTTTAAAAGATTATAGTGTATCTTATGCACTTAATTATACTCTTACGGATCGTAAGATCATTAAGACATAATTAGATGAAAAGATATATTCCTTACCACCTAACATATCACGAATTTGTTAATCATATAAAATAATTTTAAATTAAGGAAGTTCATATTTTAGTCATCAAACTATATTCTTTTTTTTGGGTAAATTATTATCTTCTTTATCTTAATGAAACTTATTTAATCCACTAAATTATGTTATTGTCTAAAATGATAGAAGAAATAATTAGTACACATAACATGCAATACACTTCTATGTGAGAATATATAATTACATAATCATAAATTTTATAAGTTAACCTTTTGTTTATGATAGTAATAAAAGGTCAACTTAAAATTAATGAATATTTTACTTTTTTTTTAAATAAGAAAAACAACTTAAGAAGACAAAAAAAAGATATCTTTATATTGAACAAGTCTATTTATATCAATATTTATGCAAGTTTTTAAATGAAAAATAAAATAAAATAATTCATTTTACTATGTTGATAGACAAGGAGAAATTTAAACTAAGGTACTTGGAACTTTTCTTAAATTCTATAAAGAATAAGTCAAAGTGAGAACATAAAAGTTATAATATGAGAAGAAGGGAGACAGAAAGAAGAGAAATAGAAGGAGAAGCAAAACATAATTAAAGGAAATGCAAGAATGAGGACGCGCACAAAAAGTGAGCCACAGAAATTATTATGGAAGATAATCAATGGTATCAAGATAACAAATTCTTATTATATAAGGCCTCGGGGAGATGGGTAAGAATGCAAGCTCTAGAAGGAAGAAGAAGAAGAAATTCCCCTCTTCTTCTTTGCCAATTTTTTTATTTAAAATCCCAAAAAAATATCAAAGAATTTTTTTTTTTTTTTAAAAAAAAAAAGAAGTGAGATTCGTAATTGTAGAATAAGAGATAGACAGAGAGAGAGAGAGAGAGAGAGAGAGAGAGAAAGAGAGATAGAGAGAGAGAGAAAAGAGGCATGGAGGGAGCCAATAATGTAAAAATTGTGGCTTTGCTTATAATTTGCCTCTCCGTTGGAGCTTTGTTGGTAAAAGCTGAGGACCCTTACCTCTTTTTCGAGTGGAATGTCACTTATGGCACAATTGCTCCATTGGGTGTCCCCCAACAAGGTATCCTAATCAATGGGCAACTTCCGGGGCCCAGGATCAATTGCACATCCAACAATAATATTGTTGTCAATGTCTACAATAAGCTAGATGAGCCTTTACTCCTTACTTGGAATGGTATCCAACAAAGGAAGAATTCATGGCAAGATGGTACCCCAGGAACCATGTGTCCTATCATGCCTGGTACAAACTTCACTTATCATTTTCAAGTGAAGGACCAAATTGGTAGCTTCTTCTACTTTCCTACTACAAGCTTGCATCGTGCATCCGGTGGCTTCGGTGCCCTCGATGTCCATAGTCGTAATCTTATTCCCATTCCTTTTGACAAACCCGCTGATGAGTACAATGTCTTTTTGGGCGATTGGTACAATAAGGGACACAAAGTCCTGAAAAAAACGTTAGATGGAGGACGCACCATTGGGAGACCTGATGGTATTCACATTAATGGAAAGTCCAATAAACTTGGTGACAAAGCAGAGCCATTATTCAGCATGGAAGCTGGCAAGACCTATAGGTACAGGATGTGCAACGTCGGTATGAGGACCTCAGTTAATGTCAGGATCCAAGGTCATGCGATGAAGCTAGTGGAGATGGAAGGATCACATACCGTGCAAAATATGTATGACTCTCTTGACATCCACGTTGGTCAATGTCTTTCGGTCTTGGTCACTGCTGATCAGGAGCCTAAGGACTATTACATGGTTGTTTCTAGCCGATTTTTGAAGCAACCCATCTCCTCCGTAGCCATCCTACGTTATGCAAATGGCAAGGGCGTCGGATCAGCATCATCTGATCATCTCCCAACACCTCCACCAAATAACACTCAAGGTATTGCTTGGTCCATGAATCAATTTCGATCCTTCAGATGGAATCTCACAGCTAGTGCTGCCCGTCCTAATCCTCAGGGATCCTATCACTATGGACAGATCAACATTACTCGCACCATCAAGATTGTCAACTCGAGAAGCCAAGTAAATGGCAAGCTTCGATTTGCCTTGAATGGTATCTCTCATATGGATAGTGACACCCCATTGAAGCTTGTTGAGTACTTTGGAGTAGCTGAAAAGACTTTCAAGTATGATGTGATGGGGGATGAGCCTCCGAGCAGCAACAACAAAGTGGTGACCATTGCTCCAAATGTGAAAAATGCTACCTTTCGTAATTTCGTGGAGATTATCTTTGAGAACGAAGAAAAGACTATCCAGACATATCACTTGGATGGATATTCATTTTTTGCAGTAGGGATCGAGCCTGGGAAATGGAATCCAGAGAAAAGAAAGAACTACAACTTAGTAGATGCAGTAAGCAGACACAGTATCCAAGTGTATCCAAATTCGTGGGCAGCCATAATGACAACTTTAGACAATGCAGGAATATGGAACTTACGATCCGATATGTGGGAGAGAAACTACTTAGGACAACAACTATATTTTAGTGTACTCTCTCCTTCACGCTCCTTGAGGGATGAGTATAACCTCCCAGACAACCATCCTCTTTGTGGTATTGTCAAGAGTATGCCAATGCCGACACCATACAAACCATAGTAGCCTAATACTCTAATAATTAGCTTCAAAGGTCTATATATATTTATGGGGAAAAATATTTATATATTCTTTTCAAAATATACATAGATACATACATATAGTAATTCAAATAAAACATCAACCTAACTACACAAATTATATATATAATTAATATTGAACACGGAATTTACCCGTTCATTCCAGAATAATTTTCAATTTAATTTTATATTTTCATTTAACCCACCGAGGGGGGAATTTTTATTCTTGAATTGATCAGCGATAACAACGAGGTTGGGAGTTAGGTCTGACCTCTATGAACGAAGTAATTGAGAAAAGATATCCTATACAGTGTGTGGCATGACAATTTAAGTTATGTTAGCTGATGAGGTATAATATCTAATTACACATATAATATATAATATATTAATTCTATCTTTGTTTCTTCATATGTTAACATTTATGTTATTAGAATTTAAAAGTGCAACTTATCAAGTATTCTTAAATTCATTGACTAAGAAAAAATTTATTGTTCAATGATATGGGGAAAAAAAAAGAATACTGATGTAGAATTATTATTTTAGTGAGTTTATACCACTAGATAGTGTGTCTAGCAATTTTTTATTGACAATAAAAATACAAAATTCTCAACGGAGATAAGTATGAATAAAAGCGGCTAGGTCTTATCTTAACAATTTTCGTAAGGTAACAAACTTCTATTAATTAATAAGTATGAAGAAAAGAAGCGCAAGAGAGAATTAAGTATTTTATGGTTATCACAAAATTTATAATACACATTACAATTATGTTACAAATGAAAATGCTTAGGTACGTAATACAAAAATGTAAAAGTCAAGAAGAAAGTTAAGTCGTCAACCTGATCAACATCCCTTTTACAAATGTATGAACTAAAAAATACATGACTCGTCTAAGGTACCATATGTATTTTCCTCTTGTCTTTTTCTTCATATATGTCAAAAAACACTTGATAGTTCAACACTTGTTCATGAATTTATTGAATCTTATTAAAGTTATTGATACTGTCATATGGTTCCGATTTATCAATCGAATTTGTAAGTGCCTTAAAACAAACTCATCATTCACCCTACCATCCCAATTATTCTTTATTCTTTATTCTTTTTGTTATTGAACTGTTGCACAAGAGAAATATCTGCATCCCTAACTGCATTTTTATAACAATGATTCAACATTACATCTTTCCCACATTCTTCAAAGATATCCTCATCTTGTAGGTTAGCAAATCTATTTGGAGAAAAAAATACTATTGCCATCAACTTATAATTGAAAGTGTAAATAGGTGTAAGAGAAGTCAATTATAAAATATTAAACCATACCAATGCATCAAGAAGCTACTTGTCTCTAACAAAAAATCTTTTAGCGATAATAAATTTGTCAAAACATCTGCAACTTTACTTATATTTTTTTCACCATGATTTATGGTGAATGATTCCTTTTGTTTTTAAAGAACACAGTTACTTATGTATTGATAAATTATAAGCCACTATCTAAGCTTACACGTTTGATTTTGATTTGAAATTGAGTTCCAATTATAGCAACAAAGGTTTGATAATTTGGAAGGTATTGCTTGTACAACTTAATTAGTAGACTATAGTTATCTACCATGATGAGGAAGTAATTGTATTTGATGTGAGTTGCCACATGGTAAGACCTTCATAGTTCAATATATAATAGGTTAAAAAAATTGATGGTGTTAATTTTTCGTGGGTAAGATAATTTAGATTGCGTGATTATGAGTTGAATTCTTTGGATACTCTTAAAAAAATATTATATTTATTTTTTTGATATATTTTGTCCTTGTTATCCAACATTAAGTACAATTTTCCCCTTAGACTATTAAGTCTCATATCACCACTTTTATTATTCTTTATATAGTCTATATGATGTTTACATTGATATATTTTTATCCCAATTAAAATTTGCATCAATTTAATTCTTCTACCCATCCAATATTATACTCAACTTAGCTAACTAATTAAAGCACATCATTTTAAGATGGATAAATGAGACAGTAGAAAGCTTTGTTCCAACATGTATAACCGAAGATTCATATTCTAACGGGGGCATACTTGGCTGGAATATGTGTTAGGTTTTCTTTGACAATTTTTTTTAATAAGAAAAATCTATCCAAATAGTATAACGAGGAATAAATATAACTTTGTTATAAGAATGCAAAAATAAAATGACCCCATCCTAATCATATCATATACTATATATATATATATATATATATATATATATATAAAATTCTAGATCCGCCTACGTGGTGCCATCACAAACCAGGATTTCCATTTAATTTATTTATTTTCAAAACTAGGCTTCCCCTTTCATGAAAAGTTGTGACTTTTAGTAAAAGTTACGACTTTAATGAAGAGTTGCGACTTTTATGAAAAGTTGTTACTTTTATGAAGAGTTGCGACTTTTATGAAATGTTGTGACCTTTCCGAAGTGTTGCAATTTTTCCAACTAGTTGTGACCTTTCCGATAAGGCACAATAAATATTTGTTCACACTACCCTTTGTTGTCTATAAATAGAGAGATTTCCTCTCGTTTTAAAACAACGAAAATTCTAAACTTCTTCTTCTTCTGCACAATTAAATATTTGTGTACTTTAATTTGCTCCTGTTGAGTGCTCACTGACACCATTGCTTATGTTACATATCATGGTATGTATTTTTATAGTCATTAATTTATGCTTATGTTATTAAGGATAAATGATGATAATATGTTATAATTTTCATTTTCCTTTACTATGTAGTCTTATATGTAAGATAATATAGTTTTTTAATTTTAATTACGGATATATTTTAAGTATTATTTTATAAATTCTGTAATATTAAATTCCTGCACGAGGCTAATTTTACTAGTATAGTATATATATATATATATATATATATTATATTATATATATATATATGGCCAAAAAAACAGATATTTATTTATTATTATATATTATGATAAATGGAAGTGAAAGGGTAAAATAGTAATGAGATGAATATGGACGGCTGGCGGAAAGGGCCCAGGAAAAGGCTGGCATCAAATGGTTACGGATTCCAAATACTTATTGATAACCAAAAAAAAAAGGCATAAAGAAAGAGTCGAGTAGGTTCTTCTTCTTCTACAATCCAGATCGATCGATCGATCATCATCATCATCAGAAGAAGAATAATTTTGTTGAAATGAGAGAAATAATAAGCGTACACATAGGTCAAGCTGGTATTCAGGTGGGAAACTCATGTTGGGAGCTTTATTGCCTTGAACATGGAATCCAACCCGATGGCATGATGCCTAGGTACATATATTTCTATTTCATTCATTCATTCATTCATCAATTTTTGTTTTTGTTTGCCTTCAATCTCACATGAATACACCACACATCTCTGATCTCTGTGTGTACAGGAAATTATTGTATATTTTGGGATAAATGATATAGAAAATTATTGTTTTTGTTTTGACTCTAGAGAAGCAAAGTTGTCCTGGTTATTATGACTTTTATAGTGGAAGAGCAACAGTTTTATGAATTCATGTCCTATAATTGGATAGGAAGCTGATTTGATTTAGTTTCTCTTGTTAGCTAAAGGACTGACTTGTTTGTTTTCTTGCAGTGACACCTCACCAGGTGCAGCGCATGATGCTTTCAACACCTTCTTTAGCGAAACCGGTGCTGGGAAGCATGTCCCAAGAGCTATATTTGTTGATCTTGAACCTACTGTTATTGATGAGGTGAGAAGTGGCACTTATCGCCAGCTTTTCCATCCCGAACAGCTCATTTCAGGAAAGGAAGATGCTGCAAATAATTTTGCCAGAGGCCATTATACAGGTAGCTAACTACCTACTTCAGAGACCTCTCCATCCAATTATTCATTTTCGTAACACCTTCTGTTAATGTACCTAATTTCTGCTTTATTCACAGTTGGGAAGGAGATTGTCGATCTTTGCCTTGATCGAGTAAGGAAATTGGCTGATAACTGCACAGGTTTGCAGGGATTCTTGGTGTTTAATGCTGTTGGTGGGGGTACTGGTTCCGGATTGGGGTCATTGTTGCTGGAACGCCTATCTGTGGATTATGGAAAAAAGTCAAAGCTTGGGTTTACTATCTATCCTTCTCCCCAGGTGCATAGATAATCATGTTTTAGCAAAGCACTTATACATTTGTTTAACATAGCAATAAATGACGAGGTTCAGACTGAATTTTTAGATGATACTTATCCATATAGGTTGTTATCTAGTAGCTTTCACGATAATCACATCACGTCTAACTGTTTGGTGTTATCTTTAGCTCATGTTCCATAAGTTGTCATGTTTTTGTTAGTGTAACAGCATGTATAACAGTTGACAGACTAATCTGTAAATTATTTCTCTATCTGATTAAGTTGAAGCCTTTTGTTAATTTCAGGTATCCACTGCTGTTGTAGAGCCTTATAACAGTGTTCTTTCAACTCATTCCCTTCTAGAACACACTGATGTGGTTGTGATGTTGGACAATGAAGCCATTTATGATATCTGTAGGAGATCCCTAGACATTGAGAGGCCTACATACACTAATTTGAACCGACTGATTTCGCAAATCATATCATCGTTGACCACTTCCTTGCGGTTTGATGGAGCCATCAATGTAGACATTACTGAATTCCAGACAAACCTGGTACCATATCCACGCATCCATTTTATGCTTTCATCATATGCCCCTGTGATCTCAGCTGAAAAGGCATACCATGAGCAATTATCTGTACCTGAGATAACAAATGCAGTTTTTGAGCCCTCAAGCATGATGGCTAAATGTGATCCAAGGCATGGAAAATATATGGCTTGCTGCCTGATGTACCGTGGAGATGTTGTTCCCAAGGATGTCAATGCTGCCGTCGCTACTATTAAAACGAAGAGGACGGTTCAGTTTGTTGACTGGTAAGGATTTTGCACTAGTTGCAAGCATTCTCTTTTCTTATCTGAACAAACTACATAAAACTTTGTAAATGTAAATGCCACCAGATCATATTATATTTTTTGGTTTTGGCATTTGAACAGGTGCCCAACTGGCTTCAAATGTGGAATAAACTATCAGCCTCCAACAGTGGTACCTGGGGGGGATCTTGCCAAGGTGCAACGAGCTGTTTGCATGATCAGTAACAATACTGCAGTTGCTGAGGTGTTCTCGCGCATTGACCACAAATTTGATCTCATGTATGCTAAGAGGGCATTCGTCCACTGGTATGTTGGAGAAGGCATGGAAGAGGGAGAGTTTTCTGAAGCTCGTGAAGATTTAGCTGCACTTGAAAAAGATTACGAGGAAGTTGGTGCTGAAGGAGTTGATGATGAGGAAGACGGTGACGGTGACGAATATTGATGTAGACCAACATCTTTGAAGGCAATGTTGGCCTGGTGCCTTGCATTTGGTTTTGTTGTTATTTGCTATTTGTATAACTTCCTATATCAGTTGTTGTTTACATTGTAATTTGACATTCCTTTGCATTCTTGTCTGAATAGTTTCCAACTACAGTGATTGTCTACATTGTAATTTGACATTCACTTCTATAGTGATTGTTCATATGATCTCTACATTGCGATACTTGATCAAGTTACTTGTAGATGGTAAGCAAAGAAAGATACAAGATTCTTGACTCTACAGCTGTGACTCGAATACAATCATCGTCACTGGAGTATTCACATAAATCCTTAGAAAGAATAAGCAACAAGTCGATCACCATTTATGATGTTCTCCACAACCCTTCGAATTTTACACATTTGACCAACAAAACCTCTTGCAAACCATGATCACGGATGCTCCAGTCCTTACTGAAGCAAGACTCGACCGCAAAACTTTTGATATACACATACTACAAACAAAACAAAAAGGTTTCCACCTTTGCTCGCTACTTTGACAAAACCAACAGCAGGCCGGCACATAGACTCAAAGTCCAAATGAATGACATTAATGAGAAAGAATGGAGTATCAAATTTTGATTCACACATAGCTACAGGTCCGGCATGTTCATTGCATTGGAGAAAAGCCGTTAGCTTCCACAGCATTATGATGATAACATTGATTGCAGTGTTAACTGCTGTTGAGGCTGCAGGGATGACCATATTGAAGCCAAGGTGGCTGGTGGCAGTGTTTGCTGAAGCTGCCTCAACAGTGTAATCATCCTACTAGCAGTCTGCTCTGTTACCAGATCCCTACCGGCACATAGGACCTACAGAAAAAACAATTTCATGTTTCAAGATGGCAGTGGCAATATGTATATTATCCAATAAAGACACAATTCAAGATATTCAATCAACTATCTAACAGGGGTCAGGGGGCATGAAGAGGGTGAAAGACAAATGTCAGTTAAGTACCAAAAGCCAGAGATTGTGGGGTAGATGTTTCAATCACTTCATCGTCAACCCAAGGAAAGAAAATAAGAAGAAATAAAAAACTTGGATAAGCCTCACATCCTTGAATTTCAAATGAACAATTGGATCCAACAACTACTGGTTCAGAATTCAGACTGTTTCAAGACTGCTACATTTTGGTGACAAGTATTATTCTTAACTTGTGGTGAAAGAACTAACCTCAGCAAAAATTTGAACAACTTTTGGAAGGTACTCATTGTTAGGACCAAGAAGTTCTCTGTCTGATCTGCAAGCAGGAAAATTAATTAAAACATAAGACTCAGAATACCTACCTGACAGAGAGCAGCAATAGATTGACTTCTGTCAAAGCAGGCAAGATGACCTTGACAGATAAAATAGCCATAGCTCAAAGAGATTAACAAATGTTAAAAGAATGGGTTAATCACTCCCACTTCATTAGAATGGATATTTTCTTTAACATGTATTTTATCATCAAACAATTAAACCTTGTTACAAAAAGGGTCCCGAGTGTCCCTGGATTGAATCCTTAGTTAGAGAGAGGGATAAACTACACCTACGTAATGATTAGGGAACAACTATTTTTGTCCGCTTTCAGCTATGTTGTATGGATGAGCTACCTTGTGAAACAAAATATCATATACAAGTAAGTATCATCTAGAATAGAATCCAGAGCAGCAAAGAAAAAATAAATGAGTGTTGCTATCTTCAATAAATTTAGAAGCTTCATTGAACCTAAACAAAGTAACAACAAACCAAAACTGTATTTCAAGCTCCATTAGAATGTTATAAACTCCTGACCAAGTTAGAGTACAGTAAATGTTGCTCACATTTTTTGGTTGGAGAATTGGTTGAAATTGGTTTTCAAGTTTTCTTACTTGAGCCTAGGGTCTATCGGAAACATCGTCACTACCTTCACAAGGTAGGATAAGGTATGAGTACACATCATCCTACCCAGACCTCGAAGTTTATGAGAAAAAGTACTTCCCTTTGCTTCAATTTATGTGAATTGGTTAGATGAATTGGAGTAAAATTTGTTATGTGAGCCTATTTGACTGGGCTCAGAGTTCAAGACATGAAAACTTTTAAAACTTGTGGTCTTTAATATGGCATAACATCTGTGTGGTTATAAGACATATACAGAAAATACAAGTTACAGTAAACCGGTCCAATACCTTTCGACCATTGAACAAAGTTGGTCGTGAACAACCTTGGCTTCAATCAGGTCATCTTTTATAGGCAGGTAATTCAGCCAGGCAGGAATAACCTGTCAAAAGGTCTCGAATATGAGAGTCGAAATCATAACAAAGTTATTACAAGGTTCTCCCTACAACAAGCAAAGGCTATATGTCATAGCAAAATCAAAAACATTTGTATAAAATAAGTGGAGAACACTCTAGAAACTACAAAGCATGTGATTAAGACAACACTGAAGTAGTTGATTTCCATTCTCACTATAAGGCAATCATACGAATTGTTTATAAAGAAAGCTCTGTGCCAGTCCAATCACCAATAAGATTAAATTTAAAGCCTCTAACCGCAAATTGTTATTAGAAGAAGTATTCCAAACACTTGAAAATGTAATAATAATGCTCCCTTAGCCATTCAATTCAAGCACAATTATCTGAGGCATATCCTGGATAAAAACATGGAATTTTATGCACATTGATAAATAGAAGTTAGGATTTACATAAAAAGTACCTGGGATGAGTCAATGCTGTCACGATGAAAATTACAGATCTTCCCTAATGCTGAAACGGCATTATCATAGGCCATTATGTTCTCAGGTTGTACAGCATTTGGATGCCTTAAAACAACATAGAGCCTTGCCAGAGCCTCTGAATAAAGGTAATGAAATGAAGTTAAAGTAGGAACATGTTACACCTGCCACCCCCTCCTACTGCTCCAGAAAAAAAAAAGAAAAAGGAAAGGTATCCAACACCACACAATACCTCCCACTAAAGACTTGAAAGCAGAGCCACCATGTTCTGCACATACACCAAGTCCATAAACAGCAGCCTGGATATGACATTAGTGGGTTTCAGATAAATGAAATAGCATGTCCAAATTATCTAAAATAAGCCAGAGCCATTTAGCATATACAAACCTGTTTGACATCTGGGCTCTCATCATTGCATGCTTCCAAAAGGAAAGGAAGATATGTGTCATAATACCTAGTTTGCAAAGGAAGAAACAGTTCCATCCAAATTCATATCATAATAGCTCCCCAACTAAAGACAAACATGTACAAGATACACTTACTTTAAAGCTGCTTCTCGGCACTGCTCTGCAACATCATCAAAGATGCAAATTGCTATTCTCCTTTCTTCAGCTGTTTTATCCTTACCCTTAATAGATGCAGGTGGGGAAGTTAATAAAAATGAGACATATGACAAACTAAAATAACTTACTTGCAAGAGCTACATTAGAAACCATGCGGGACTTACCCACATAGGCACTAGATATGATGAGAGCTCATCGAAGAAGGGCAAGAAAGCTGCCTTGAATGTTTTGATCAGTGTACCCAATATTTCACCAACCTATAAAGATTTCAAAGTGATAAGCCTAATAATGCGAAAGACATGTTTAATGCTAAACAGATCTACCATTCATTCTTGAGAAACAATCTTATGTTAAACATACTTGGTCAAACACTTCTTCTTCTTGCTCAATTTCCTCCCTGAGCAATTCACCTTCCTCGGCATCAAAGTCTTCAGCTTTTGCTCTCTCTGCTCGTTCGCTCGTTCGACTTGAACTGGCTGTGATGACCTGCTTAATCTCATCCACAATGCTTCGGACTTGACCTTCATCCAAGAGTAGTCCAGATATCTGAAGTCCAGAATTCATAATAAGATTAAAATATTAAAGGTCATGAGAAAGAGAAACAGTGAAATCGTACTATATGTTACAAGACGTAATTAAGATTAAAGTGCAAGTTCAAAAATCATTCACATCTCTAGTAAATACTTGTCCCCCAAGATGTGTGCTGGCTCTCCCAAGTTTTATGTCCAACTCAACTTTTTTGTAAGTGGCGAACGGATCAGCTTGCTGAGCGCACCTCGATTAATTCCACAAGGTACCCGCTACCTCTCCGGGTAACTCTATGTCCAACTCATATAAACTATAACTGAGTTTATACAAGTAAACTATCAAACATACAGGAATTTTGGAAGTCTAGTATCATTCTCTTGATAAACCAGAATCTTTCATTAATCACACGCCAAAATGGTGTCAAAACTATGTACAGATTGAGATGGTTCAACCACAGTCATTCATCAGATCAACCTACCTATCTCTACAAACAAGTGTTTCTCACTTTACAACAAAAAGTATAAATGGAATGAAGATGATCTTTTAATGATTGATACATTTATCCATCAGATAACCTTCAATATCTTTCATTCCAAATAATCCCGAAAATACCAGTGGGGAGTCCACTATCATTATTCCACCAAGACTTTTGCTCTACCACCACTTCTAGCTGTGACTAAACTAAACTTACTTTTCAAGTGCAACAGCTCGATTACACCTTGCTAATTGTCTTGTTTAGATCTCTGGGAAAGGTGTACTAGTAGGTTAAAATTATGCACAATCAATAACTAGTTTATTGTGTGAACACCAGGTACACAATCGATGAGATTATGGAATAAATATTCTTGCATTTATTGCTACTGCACTATTTATTCTAGTTCCTACCTCTTTTCTACTTATCATTTATGCAAAAACAGTCAGTCAAAACGACTAATTATTATCTAATTTGAATGAAATTGACTTCAGGGGTTTTCATAAAGCCACTGAAATCGCAAATGAGAAAAAGGTTGTATCAATCATTGTTGTGATGAGAATGTAGACTGTGTAACAGCTAATTATTTCAGTATATTGAGTATTTAAAGAAAAAAGAGAAGTTCAATGAAAGCACACCAATAATTCTACAGAACTTTTTCTTGAGATAAGTAATTCTACAAACCTTATAGCTACGGGCATCCGAAAGAAAAAAGTAACTGACCTGTAGGCACTCATTCAGTGCATCCAACATACTTGCACATATTTCAGTATCAGGCTCCTGTGATGGAGCAGAAATGTTACTAACTGGCAATCCAAAAATCAAAGTATCATAAATTCATAAAACTTATTTTTCAGACGTTACCAATTTATTTATTTTTTAAAGAAGATCAAAAAATAAACAGCAACACAACAAATAATTAACCAGTTCAAGTCAACCTTATGCAAAGCTTCCACCAAAGCTGGTACTATGTAGTCGGATAACTGCTTGACGTAGGTCTCGTTTCGGCCCTGAGCAATCCCTTTCTCTACAGCTAGTTTGGCAGACCGTAACAGCTCTGGCATGGCTATAACCAACATACAGTAAAATATCAGTAATTTGCAATATTATAGAAAAAACTAACAAACTAGAGGAGAATTAAATAGACATAACAGAAATCCACCTGAAACCGCAGCTTTCCTGACTTCCTCATGGAAATAGAATTTCAGAAGCGGGACTAATGTCGGAGCGACCTGTTTCAAGAATTAGCATACTTGTTTACTCAAAATGCAATACAAGATTTCACTCAATAGCATATAAAACATGCAAGCAATTAGTGATGCCAACCTGATCAATCCATGGGTAGAAACCTTCCTTTAGCTCGTCAGCATAGCAGCATAGCATATTACAAGCTGTAGCCTTCTCCTCTAGGACACTTGTTTTGATGCCTATCCTTTTATCCCCAAGAGTTATGGTCTCCATGCTGCATCACATAAAACTTAGACAAAGGCCGAGGAATCTACAATTCTCTTATGCATTACATGGTGGGCCATACATAAACAAAGTCCTAAAATAGCAAACTAATGAAACTAAATAAAGGTTACAGATTTAATTGAATTCCATAAGAGAACATCAGTTGTTGATGCAAAAGAAGCAACCACTAGCATCACGTCTTAGAATTGTAGTGACTCAGCGTCCTCGTCAAAAACTGATGTGAATAACCCTCTTTGCAACTATACTAAACATGGGAATATACACATACGATATCTAGTGGCATGGGGAAGTATATAGCAATTTTACATGAGAAAGCTGTAAGCCCAAAAATATCACATGGCAAATTATTTGTCAATTCTGACTTCTACTCCCCTTTCAACTTTCAATACAAGATTGAATATATGCAATTACTGCAACTTAGAGGAATGCCAAAAACATTCTCAATTATATAGAAGGCAAATTTCATTCTAAAATGTTCACCTATCGTCATCTGACTCATCAAGTTCATTGTCTGAATCTGCAGATGATATGGTTACATCAGGCTTAAGTTGAGCAGATTGAAGCAAAGGAGGCATGACTACACTCATGTATGGAAGGAAATCCTGTCCCAAACACTTGCAAAGTCTGGCCCAAGCCTACAATGTAATAAAATAATGTAGTGTGATCATAAAGAAAAAATATACTGTGATCATGTCGAAATGAAGCTCCAAGGTTAAAAATCAAGGGATGCACCCACACCTGTAGCATGTAACTAGTAGTTGGGTCGTCCGTCTCCATTTGTGATCCTTGCAATGACATAAGCACTTCCATAACCTTAATGACAACAAAGTTTCAAGAATAAGCTGCATGGTATAATGCTTTGTCAATTGGACCAAGCTGGATGAAAACACGAATGAAGCCACACATCTATAAGGGGACTAGTAGATGCATCCAACCATATAAAACTAGAAAGTTATAGATTAAATTAAAACTGGAGAACATAGGCAGGAAATATACCATAGACTATGTTTATATTCTCATACTGACCTGCTTTGCGTCATCTCTGAATTTATCTTTGCCAACAGCCATCCCTACCAAACTTATGCACTCCATGGCTTTGGCTCGAAGCATGCGATTAGATTTGTCTGTTGCATTTACAAGGATAGTTTTCAAATAAGGCATTACAGCATCATAGTACTTTTGGAAGTGCTCCTGTAAGAATATCACATATTAGCCATTATACTCCAAAGTGGACTCAAGATATTATTCAGAATAACTGCAACAAGGTAATACCTGGGATGAATCAGCGACAGAAGCCAAAGCAGTTAATGCTCCCTCTTGCACCATTTGTTTTCCATTCTGCATTTCAGAAGATATAATAAGTAGGATAAGAAACTATAAGTTTCGCGCACTAGTCAGTGATTTTATAATATGATGTTCTCTCATGTCAAACCTGCAGAAGTACAAGAAGTTTGCTAACTATTCCATCTAGATAAGGTGTCAGAATTTCTGGTGTGCAGTTCTCACTGAAGTTGAGAACAGCTGATGCAGCATGTGCCTGTGAATATCCCAAACGGAAAAAGAAAAGTTACCGCTGATGTTGCATGCATCTGAGGTAAATATTTAATATAGTTCCTTAAACACCCTTGTTACTTTAGAGTAACAAATATCCAAATAAATGAAGTACAGTGTACCATTCAAAAGCCAAGACAAAAACTACATTATCTCAAGAGGTTTATTTTAAAAGCATTATCTAACATTCTACATATCCATAGATATACATGTCACAAGGTTGTGTCTAGGTCTAGGAAGATATATTTTTGAGCAAAAAATGACCATCCTCATTAATTGATCAGATATGTTAACATATACTCCCTCCAGTGCTTTTAACTTGGGCACACCCCTTAAGAAATCTACTTACTCCTAGAAAGTAAGAAGTATTTTTACTAACTTACCCTTAATGAAATGGTATATTTAATACAGTTTCTTGGTTACATAAAGACCCACTTATCTAAATAGGGATAAATTTGGAAGAAAACAGTTACTTACAAAATGAAAATGAAAAGGTAAAAACATCACGTATATTGGACCAAAATGAAAAGGCAAAAACACCACTTAATATTGACCGGAGGGATGGATAATAAAGAAATCTATCATTCTAAATTTGACCAACCAAGTATTATACTAGAGTAATATATCTTTTCTTTTCTTTTTTTGATAACTGAGAAATCCCTCAGCGTAGACAGTTTGAAATAAATAGATAATGGTCCAACCCTCTACCCTTATCCCCTTAAATACCATATGCCCTTAGCACTAGATCAATGCCCTGGGGGCTAAAGTAATTAATATGAGTATTATCTTCTGCTACTATTTAAAACACATTTTTTATGAAGCTACAACATCTAACGTGGGTTCACCATACCACCAGGACAAACCTGTACTCGTGGACTTTGAAAATCATCCATCGTTGTCGCTAGTGCTGGCAATATACGGTTATGATATTGAACCTGCAAATCTGGACCCAAGTCAGTTGACAGCTGGCCAATTGCATTAATAGCTGCCCACCTCACTCGAGGATGACGATCCTGGAAAGAATTGAGAACCATGTTGACCACTTGCTCCAAATTCTTAATCATCACCTGTCATAGGAAATACGGCACAGTGTCGTCAAAGAAAACTAGTTAAAAATCATAGAAGAGTAAGCAGAAGTGTTCAATTCAACAAACAAACATTGGTTGAGTATACAATCCAACAATTGGAATTAAGCACTTGGACAAGCACCACCGCAGGAAACGACTCAACACACCAAAAGTAGTTATATTGAACAAATACTCCACCCATCCTGAAAAAGGAAAGGCAGGCTTTGGAGTACAAGGTCAACATTGTGTGATTTAAGACATAATTCTTTGACTTCTCTTTTTCTTTTGCAGAAAGGGGTTAGATTTCTGGAAACTACATTAGAAATACTTCCAAGCATAATTTTTTATAGTTGTAAACAATTTAAAATGTTTTCAAAAGTAGTAGTCAGAGACTATCTTGACCCTTGAAGTAAAATGCTGAAAGCAATAAATGACATGCAGCAAAATATTCAGTTACGATGGGGTATGTAGGACAACAAAAATATAAGTGCATGCATACAATAATGCATCAAAAGGCACCAAAACCTACGAAACAAATTCAGTGAAACTGTTTTTAAATTCATAAAGAAAAGGTCTTCAATAATTATCAATCAACCAGTTGGCTATAAGAATCAATTTGTCCTTTCTCAATCCTCAAAAATGTTGTTCTTTCCTACTTTCAGATGGTAAATATTTTTCAGACTCTACATATTAGGGCCCATTTCACTAAGACTTAATCTTTAACATAAATAAACAAAGTAAACAAGTTTCTCATTGGTACCTTTGAGCAACCTTCGGCAATCTGAGCAAGGGCAATGAGAGCAGCATGGTGCTTCTGCCACTCGGGTGCAGCCAAGTAGGCCGGCAACTGTTCAGAAGCAACAGGAACAATTGTGTTACCGCCCAGTGCAATGGCTAACCTATCCAAACACTCCTGCCCTACACTATAATTACTTGTTTCCCCTGCATCCTCGTGCTCAGCTTCAGCACTGTGCCAAAGAACTTCATCCTCCACATCTAACAACATCTTCATCAAAATAGCAAACAACCTACTAATAAACTGCGGCAACTTCCTCATCATTCCTGGGGCACGTTCCCTGGCCTCAGTCAATGTAATCACAAATTCAATAGCCAAGTGCCTGGTCCCCTCTTCTAGACTCTCTGCCTCGGCTATTTGCAACATTGCCCCTACAACATCCACTAGTTGTCTCCTCAAGAACCTAGGCTCAGTCCCTGCTAATTCAATCATCAATTCCAACGCTTCTTGTGCTGTAGCCTCTTGACCAAGGTTCAAGGCCTCAGTCAAGGTACTCATCATTCCAGGCAATAGATCCTGAAACCTATCCCTCTGGCTTGCAATGGCTAAACACTGTATGAAATTGATTGCAGCACTTAATGCTGCGATCCTGACATCAGGATTGGAGGAATTATTCAAGTTTTGCAGGAAAACTGAATGCAAATCCTTGGTATAGGGAACCAAAATGTCACCTATATACTGTGCTAATTGAGCAAATATAAAAAAAGCAGATTCCTGTAACTTTGGTGAATCGCTAGTAACAGAGTGAAACATGAATGGCAATATTTCAGGCCATTGATTTTCAGGGAGAATAGATGAAGCGAGTTCGGAAATGGTGTCACATAACTTTTTGATAATGGATTTAGATTGTTCATGTTGGATACATGTGAGTAGGAGTGACTTAATAGAGGACTGGGTAGAGTGTGTGAGTTTTGGCCAGATGAAGTCGTCATCCCGAGTAAGCAACTTTCGTAGGAGTATAGCCGACATAGCACGGGGCTCGATATGTGGGGAGGTGGTGAGAAGGTTAGCAAGCTTGATAGCGAGTGAATTGGGATCATTCTGCTTGATGAGGTTGAAGATTGACTCTGCTTGGGATCGTTGTTCGTTGGAGGTTGACATGAGATGTGAGATTAGAGTTTCGAATGGTGCCGGGTCGGCTCCGAGTATGGCCGCCACTTGCTGCTGAGTTGACTCAGAATCCATCACTGATAGATAGATAGGGTTGCGACTTCCGAGAGAGCTCTGCTATGGAGGAAGGAGTGGTGGCGCGGGGGTTCTCTCTCTCACACACGTCCAAATGGATATATCGCGGCGAAAAGCAGCACGTAAATGGAGAGGGAGAATTTGGAGGGTTTTCGTCTTTGAAATATTAGGCTTTTTTTTGAATTATCAAACAAATGGTCTGGATAATAAATGGAGTAGTAAATGTTTTATTTAATTTGGTATTATTTATTTTATTACATAGTAATAAACGCTTAAAACGGTATAGAGTTGAACAAACAAACAGACATATCTTACTTAGCAATTTGCATTATACTTGGAATCCCCGTGTATTATTTCATCTAAAGACAAATGTATTTATTTATTCAAATTTATAATATTTGCTCAAAATTAAAAACATGTATATATAATAAGGTGGGCCAACTTTTTTTTAGGTAGATATCTCAATTAAATCAATTTTTATTCAATACTTGAATGCGTTTATTTGATGTATTATATAAATAGATGAATATAAATCTTCAGTAAATCTAATCAATTCCTTGTTTCAGAATTATTTTTTTTTGTTTTTATACCTTCGTAATATGTTAGAGAACTTGAAGGCCCTTAAATTAAACCTCTCAATACATTCTCACACACGAGTGTTAATAACTTTTTTATTTTAATGTATAACATTAATCAAGGTCTGAAAAAATATTCTTGAATCTTATATTATATCGCATAAAAAGTTTCATTTTATATCAACAATTGATTTGATGTGATGATGTAGTTATTTTTTTCATTTCTTGTTTTAATTTTACTTATAGTTTAATAAATTTATATTAATATTTGTATCCTGCTTTTTTATAGGTTTATTAATAATAATAAAATAATTTTATTTTATTACTACTCAAGAGTATCTTCGGAGGGTCAAAATAGATATATAGGTGCCCCGTTCAACGTTTGCCCTAATAAAGCTCCAATCAGCTCAATCTCTACTGTCACCGCCGCTGCAAAATTCTTGTTAGCCGCAGGTATATCTCTTATCCTCTCTGTGTATTCCTCTAGCATGTAATATTTACTCGCAGATGTTCTAGTTAGGGTTTCTGAAATTTATCCTTTATTTTCCTACGAATCCAGGTCGCATCTTTTGGGGTAATTCTATTTCATCTTTGTTTTTGATTGTTTGCTTTGCTGAAAAATGATGTTTTTTTTTCGAAAAGTTCCGGTAGTTGGGAGGATTACATTTTTTTGTTGTGGATTACCTTTACATGCTATGCCTTTTCAATTCCTTGTATAAGACCAAAAATGTGTTCTTTTTGCAGTTATGGATGTCTTTTGATGTTGGAACTACTAAGCAATTTGAGAATGATTTGTTTTACTTGTGCTCTTTTTTTAGCGTTTGGATCTGATCCTTTAATTGTTGTGAAGGAATTTGTGTTGTGTTGAGAGTTGTTTTAGTAAATAAATAAATGAAAGAATGTTTGGACAACCAAAAAACTATCTTTATAAAAAGGGACTTAAATAGTCCGGGATCCCCCTGAATTTGGCACCTTTTATTCTGTATTCACTAAAATGTTGTTGGTCCTAATTACCCCCTCAATGTGGTATTTTAATAGCCTTTTTAGTTTGTGTTTTCCAATTTAATTGTGTTTGGACCCCATAAATAGAAAGAAAATGCTTTGACTCCGTCTTGTTCTAGTTTGAGAGGAGCTTGGACCTTTATTACATCATGTCTCTTGTTTAATAGGTGGAGCCGATGGAGAAAAATGAAGCAAAACATTCTTATGATTACTAGGATTGTGATAATCATTTTATACCTCATCATAAATTATATTAATACTGCTATTATATGCTTATGGGTACATGTTAAATATTAGTTTGACGAAGGTTGAGTATACATGCATTTTTTTTCCCAGGAACAAAGCTTCTTTACCCTGATTATGCTGGTTTTTGGATGTTTAATCAAACTGAATATGTTTTGATTGCTATTTTTTGGTTTCTATATATTAGTCTTCTAATTCGATGAACTGATGATAGATCTTGACTAATCTGGTGAAAATGAGGGGAAGAAGTTACAGCCCCTCACCCCCTAGAGGTTATGGAAGGAGAGGAAGGAGCCCAAGCCCCAGAGGGGGTCGCTATGGTGGTCGTAGCAGAGATGATCCGACTACTCTATTAGTGCGCAATCTTCGCCATGACTGTCGGTATGCATTTTGTCAACATTTTATTCTTGGAGCATACCAGACTCATTTTCTTTTAGCTCAATCTGTAAAGCTGTTTTTTCTTTGTGGAGAAGTGATTGATTACATGCTTGTATTGGATGTTGTGTGCACTAAATTAGAAAACATGCATAAGATTTTTGTCTTGGGGACACAGCATGGTTCGGAAATAAGATTGAAGAATGTTGGCCGTATGAAATCTATTCTCTCTTTGTAGCCATCTGTATGGACTACTTACCTTCTTCTTGCCTTTTTGAGTAAGAGCTAAAATTGGTCCTAATAAACTGTTACAATTCCTATGATTAATTCAGTTACATTATGTTAGGTTTAGGTGTTCCATGAATTCTTGCATGTAGCATGTCGTTCCACTTACTTTGCTGTTTGTGTGCAGGCCAGAGGACCTCAAAAAACCATTCGGGCAAATTGGCCCTGTCAAGGACATTTACTTGCCAAGGGACTATTATACTCGGTGAGCTTGTCTTGCATCGTCTTTATTAACACAATTCTTTCCCTCCTTGAAAGAAGAAGAAGAAGAAAGAAAGGGAGGAAGAGAGATCTCATAGACAAATGATGGAGTTATTACATTTAGACATATCATATCTTTAGATACTTTGTCCTATACAGTCCAACATATGGCCTTTCATCTTTTGGAACTAGATATTTTATATTTTAGTTTTTGAGAGTCAATTCATTAAATTAAGTTTGACTAGGGATGGCAAATAGGGCGGGTGGTTGCGGGACAAACCCTCATAACCCACGGAGACTTTAATCCGCCCTGCTCTGCATAGACTGATTCATTGTTTTCAACCCGCCTTGTGCTCTGCCCCACGTAAAACCCATCCCCCCACCCCCGCATAATTTGCTATTTTTTTAAAAAAAAAATCACAGAAGATGTTTTGAAGAATGGAATATAGTCCTTGAGTTAAATCCCCTCTCCTAAAATACCCATTAATCACATTATTGATGTCCAAAGTAAACCAAGTGCTTCAGCTTTTATCTTCTTTGTTACCGTCGTTTTCCAAGCTACTGTATCCCATAAATATGTCATAATTCTTCATAGCTTGGGCAATTGAAGGGGTAGCAGATGTGTTCTTTTTGCTGGAAGTAGCCAAGGGAAAAGCTTGGTTATGCCGTGATTGCACATTGTATAATTGTTTATTAGTTTAAGCTCACGTAACGCCGTAACGATAATTGATGTCAGTTTCTTGAGGAGTTGAGTGTGTGTTGGTCTTTGTACGCATAAGAAAGTTCAGTATTAAAATTTAATTTTTTAGTATTTTTCTTTTTCTTAAACCCGCAACCCACATCATTGTTGAAACTATTTGAACCTGCCAAGGCTTAACCCATAGCTTTAAACCTGCCCTGCCCAGTTGCCATCCCTACGTTTGACATAGAAATTTCTGTTGGCTTTTGTTTATTTTTTATTTTGTATTGGGTTCTGTTGTTTACTCATTGTTATGTCATGTTGGGTAACACTTAATTAAAGTTGTTGAGATGTAGCAGTGATACTAAAGAGTTTTGGAGACTTCAAGTAGTAAGAGTTCTGTTGACACTTTCAAGTAGTAAGAGATGTAGCAGTGATACTAAAGAGTTTTGGAGACTTCAATCAAGTAGTAAGAGTTCTGTTGACACTTTCAAGTAGTAAGAGATGTAGCAGTGATACTAAAGAGTTTTGGAGACTTCAATCAAGTAGTAAGAGTTCTGTTGACACTTTCAAGTAGTAAGAGATGTAGCAGTGATACTAAAGAGTTTTGGAGACTTCAATCAAGTAGTAAGAGTTCTGTTGACACTTTCAAGTAGTAAGAGATGTAGCAGTGATACTAAAGAGTTTTGGAGACTTCAATCAAGTAGTAAGAGTTCTGTTGACACTTTCAAGTAGTAAGAGATGTAGCAGTGATACTAAAGAGTTTTGGAGACTTCAATCAAGTAGTAAGAGTTCTGTTGACACTTTCAAGTAGTAAGAGATGTAGCAGTGATACTAAAGAGTTTTGGAGACTTCAATCAAGTAGTAAGAGTTCTGTTGACACTTTCAAGTAGTAAGAGATGTAGCAGTGATACTAAAGAGTTTTGGAGACTTCAATCAAGTAGTAAGAGTTCTG